>PVKA01013818.1:22933-54107 GCA_004027165.1 Ctenomys sociabilis | reverse complement strand
TATTAGTGCAAATCTTGCTTCTCATAGAATTATGCAGAAGCATGGCATATTTATCCTACTATACTGACCATACACACACATCATGGTTCTTCCTTTGTATATCCCTTTCTTTGTCTAGACCTGTCAAAGATGGGCACTCCATTGTCATTAAACCAATTTAGGTGCCTGAACTCGGCAACACAATCCAACACAGTCCAGCATTCCACAATAATAGTTATCTGAAGAAATTGTTGACTGTAGCCATTTGCAGCTCAACTTATTATTATAGCCCCATGTTATATACCTCAGTTTTATACTTTTCTGCTGGATGGTTAAGACCGAGAAAGAGCAAGACCTATATACCAAAAGATGCAGCTTTGTTTCTGATGAGGTCAGTGAAGTCCCCTTAGGAATTATCTTGTAATCCTGTACCTTACTCTAGGTCCTTTGTCTGTGTCATCCATGTGGATGAGTCACGGCCAATGCTTGACCAGTTTGCTCTCTGTGAGACGCTGCCACCTTTTTAAGGAGGAAAAATTTGTTTGGCTTACAGTTTATAAACATTTCAATCCATAGTCAGGTGGCTCCAAAGCAGAATGGTACAGCAAAAAAGCAGCAGTTCATAGCGTGATATCAAGAAGCAGAGGAAGCAATTTTTGAGACAGTTTGGCTAAGTTACCATTTGGCCCATCTGGGCTCAAACTAATGATTCTCTGTGCCTCAGCTTCATAGAGTACTTAAATTATAGGCATGTACAACTATACCTGTTTTTGGAAAACACTTTTTTTGAAAAAAGTACGTATGCAGGGATTGGCAAGCCATAGTTGATCCAAAGATCAGACATGGCCCATGGCCTGTTTTTGTGACAAACTTTTACTGGCATACAGATGCACTCATTAGTTTATGTATTGTCTATTGCTGATGTGGTGCTACACCAACAAAACTGCAAGGCTATCTGGCCTGCAAAGCCTAGCATACCATCTGCACCCTTATATAAGATGTTTCCAGATAGATTTAGAGTCTAGAAGAATATACACTGATGTGTTAAGGAAGTTGTCCTTAGGTGTTGAATTGAGAGCTATATTTACTTTCCTTGTCTTTGCCTATATTTTCTAATGTTTTTGTCTACGAGCAGGTACCCTTGAATCCACATTGTACTTTTAGTCAGCTATGTAATTTTTAATATGACCACTAGGTGGAGCGCAGGTACAGGTGACTGCTTCTCTAAAGCTACCTATTACACAGCTCCAGTAAAGACTGCTGTTTGAAAGTGAAAAGAAAACTCACAGAATGGGAAGAATTTTCAGCCAGTTGTCCCTCAGACAAAGGACCTATGTCTAGAACATACAAATAAGTGGAAAAAAACCCAAACTGCCTCCAAGTTCAAAGATCAGTTCAAAAAAATGGGCACCTGAGATGAATATAAACTTCTCAGATGAAAAAATATAAATGGCAGATAAATGTATGAAAAAATGCTCAGCATCACTGGTCATTTGTGAGACGCAAATTGAAACAGCACTGAGATTCCATCTCACCCCAGAAAGAATGGCTATCAGCAAGAAATCGACCAACAACAAATGAGGGGCTATGGGGAGAAGGAGCCCTTCTCCACTGCTGGTGGGCGTGTAGACTAGTAGACAACCGCTATAGAAATCAGTGTGCAGACTCCTCAGAACACTAGGGTTAGAGGTCCCACTTGATCCAGCCATTCCTTTTCTGGGTGTCTTCCCAGAATAGTTAAAAACATAGTGCTGTGATATGTGTGTGCTCGTGTTTATAAGCAGCACAATTTGTCATACCTGACTCTTAGAAACAACCCAAATGTCCAGCAATGGAGGAATGTATTAAAAAGATACGGGCTTTTTGTGTGTGTGTGTGTGTGTGTGTGTATTTTAGGGAAGGGTCTAAAGGGTGTTTAGGGTCTCATTACTAGATTGACTCATAGTTGATCCACCTGTTTACCACCTCCCAAGATCTGGGATTACAGGTGTGCCACCATGCCGTCTCAGTTGCCCTCTCAGCATGCCCCAGGGGCAGGGCCGGCTTGGTAAGATGTGTTTTTTTATACAATGGAGTACTAGAAAGCCATAAAGAAGGATAAACTGGAGACTTTTATAGGTAAATGGATACAACTTGAGACTACACTCATGTGTGAAATAAATCAGACTCATGTGTTAATATCTTATTGTCTCTTATTGGTATGAGAAACTGAAAAAGTAAATAAGGTAAAAATGTACAATAGATACTGTAAACTGGGAAGAAATTGTTCAAAAGTAAAAAGAAGTAGGATGGGTGAAAGGAGAAAGGACAGTAGGGAAACAGAAAAAACACAAGTCCAGTTATATTATTAATGTGTCTTAGTTTATTAGAAAGGAAGATTTGAGCTATTATCAGTTGGAGAAATTTTTATGCCCATAACTTATACCCAGAGTGACTACCTTAGAGATAGTATATTAACTGTTGTTATTGTCCTATTATTTTGTTATATAATTTTGTTTTGTCTCTTTTCCATTAAATTTAAAAAGGGAGAGGGAGATTGCTGTTTGAGGCTGTTGTGAGTCTGTGCCTGACCAGCTCGTAGCAGAGTGCATTTCTTTTCTACCTTCAATAAATGTAAATCCTTGCTACCTTTCAAAAGAAAAAGATTGCTATTTGATCCCAACTGAAGTAAAATCCTCCTTATTATTTTCCAGCCCCAACATAGAATGCAAAAGCATGAGGTTTGGCATGTTAAAGGACCATCAAGCTGTCACCGGAAATGTCACTGCTTTTGATGGATCTATTCTCTATCTGCCTATTAAGCTTCAACAAGTAAGACCCAATGGGAATTATATTTTGGATGAAATCTATGAGTGCTCTGGTGTTGTGAGTGGTGGAAATCCATAGATCCTGAACATTTCAATTATTTCTTCCTATTTTTAGAAGGAAGGGAGGCTTTTGAAGAGCCTAACAGAAAGTCTGCTGTTTGAGTTTCTTCAAAATGGCCTTCAACAGGGTGCTTGAAAATCTTTGACTTCAGTGATAAAAGACTGGCTTAAAATTTCAACTTCAACATTTATTGGATTTCTCTAACCAAATTTCTTAATCCTTGTTGCCATGCTGTGATTTGTCATTGTGGCAGCAAAGTGAAAGAAAAAGTAGGAAATGTATTTTGAGATATTTTAGTGTTCTCTAGAACACAGATTAGATTATGACCTCATTGCTTTGTCATTTCTTTTCACTTGTGTTTATTTATTTGTTAGGTTCCTGAGTTAAAAAGTCTAAGGAAAACTGACAGTGCTGAGATCAGCATTAAGATTCAGTTGACAAAGATCCTGGAGCCCTGCTCTGACTTGTGCATTCCTTTCTACAATGTTGTTTTCCGTCGGTGAGAAAATGGTTGCTGTTTTTCTCCACTTTAACTTCAGTTTTATATTTGTACAAATGTTCTCCAAGAAGTTTGGATGCCACTATATACAGTAGCTGGAGATAAGTTTGGAAATGTTTAAAAATTAAATGATCTAAAATAAAAAAAGTAAATGATCTTAATGCAACTTAAAAATTATTTCACAAAAGTTGGGCATGGTGATGCACACCTGTGACCCTAGCACTCAGAAAGATGAGGCAGAAGGATTGCCGCAAATTTAAGGGTAACCTGGACTACATTGTGAGTTTAAGAGCAGTCTAAACTACTAGTGAAACCCTGTCTTAAAAAACAGCAGAAAAACTTTATCTCACAAGTGATAAGTCCAATTCAGGTATATGAAATTAGGTTTAGAGGTAGCTGGGTAGCAGAATGAATTCCTTGGAATTAGTTCAGACAATTTCAAAGCAAATGTTTATACTGTGTATTAATTATGTTGTTGGAGAGAGGGCTAATCAAAGAGGTGGAGTGCACAAATATTGGGAGAAATTTTCCAGTCCTTTAAACTTTTGCATTAATATGCAGCTCATAGTTGTTGAGCTTCTTTTGAGACTTAATTTTCTTACAGTTGTTATTCCCAAACTACTTCCTGTGCAGTAGTAAAACAGGATGTAGTAAACTGAACTTCCAGGAAAAAACAGAATTACCTTTTCTAGGCTTTTACTCATAAACATGGAAACTGGCTTTCTTTTGTTCCTTTTGGTTAATGATAAAAAGTAATATAAATTGAGCATGTGAAATAACTTGCCATTTTACTAGCTAGTAAGTAGAAAAGGTGAAATCAGTTATTCAGAGTGTCACTAGCCATTTAGGTTCATATGCTTAGATTCACTTACTTGCTGCAGACCAAATCAAAGGAATGAATTTGTCTTGGTAAAAGGAAGGAAAAGGGATTTATTTAAAGCTAGCTCCATGTAGAGATGGGCCTGTTTGACTCCAGCCACCATCACTTGTACAGTGGGTGAGAAGGGGAGCTTTTTAGTAAGGAACACAGGAAAGGGTTTCACATAGAGCTAGTGCTCATTCTCTCCTTTTTCCTATTCTTTTGGGGGCGTCACTATGTAGTTATGTAACTAGTCTTGAACTCCCTGTGTAGCCCTGAAATACCAGGCTATCGTCCTGCCTTAGCCTCCTGATTGTTGGGACTGTAGGTATGAGCTACCTTATCTAGCCTCTTTTTTGTTATGGAAAGGAATCTGAGCTTCTGCCTTTTGGTGCCAGTGTGTGCATGTTAATGTCATCACTTTTGGGTGGAGGTGAGAAGGAGTTTTTGTTATACGCTCAGCTGGAGGAAGTTTACCATAGTTATCTTTAAAAAGAAAAAAATAAGCTTTATTTTTCCTGTTGAAAATTTAGCTTTTAAAGCTTCATTTTGAGATGCCAGTTACAATACTCCAAGGTAAACACTTTGATGACTTTTGGTGTGTGGTGGGGTTGTTGTTGCTTTTTGGTTTTCTGCATCGTGCAGGCTGGTGCTGAACTCACTATGTAGCCCAGGCTGGCCTTGCACTTGTGGCAGTCGTCCTGCTTCATTTCTCAAGTGTTGGGATTACCTCATGCCTACTCTTTATTTCAGGGCAATGAAACTTTTAGATATGAAACCTGTGGGAAGAAACTTCTATGACCCTACAAGTGCTATGGTTTTACAGCAACACAGGTGGGTGATTTTTTTTTTCCCCTTCTTAAATTTTGAATGCTCTGGAAAAAAAAAGTATTTTAGTGTTACTGTTATATTTGAGACAAAAATTTCAACAGTTTTTTTATGGCAGTGAATATAGTTTATTAGTTATTGTAGTTTAGATTTTTAGGAAACTTGTAGTAGTGCTAGCCTAACTTAGTTTGTATCCTGGGTCTTCTTCATTATCATCAATTTATTGATTCTTAAGTTTTGTTTCATGTGGGGTAGCAGAAGTGAGTATTCCTTTACAATGTAGGGTAGGGCTGGGGAGACAGCTTGGCAGTCTAAGCACCTGCCTGGCAAGCACAGGGTCCGATTTTGATCCCCAGTACTGCATGTTGTGCTGGCCCTGGAACTCTGGGGATGGTGGCACATGCGTATAATCCCAATGTTGGGGAAGCTGAGACAGGAGGATCCATATGAGCCTAAACAGTGTAGCAAATACAGTGACCTTGTATTAAGTAATTAATTATTTTTAAAAAAGGAACCTAGGGTAAAGAACACCTCTCTCTTTAGATTGCAGATCTGGCCTGGCTATGCAGCTAGCATCCGGAGGACAGATGGAGGTCTTTTTCTGCTAGCTGATGTCTCCCATAAGGTCATTCGGAATGATTCTGTGCTGGATTTCATGTGAGTGAATGATGAGATCTACCTTTAACATGCGTGTGATACTCTGAAAAGTTCAGCAGTAGCTGATCATAATGTAAGGTAGATACTTTTCTCTTTGGAATTTTGTGTTTTGGCAGTGCTGGGGATTAAAGCCAGGGCAAGCAGTCTGTTACTGAGCTACATTCCCAGCTGTGTGTTTGGATTTTTAATTGTAGAATGGACTAAGAGAACCAAATGGTGTGTGCTTTTGTCCTTAGTTACTACTGAGATGGGCACACAAACATCGGGTGTATGTGGAGGACTCATATTTCCAGGGTGTCTAAATCAAATTAGATCTAGCTTTGAGCTAATATTTTCTAAGATAGAAGTTCTGTTTCAGGCATTCCCTCTATTATGTCACATATGGCCCACGCTGTGACCCTGATTCTGACACAGCAGCGGTGCCTGTGCACTATGCCCCAGAGCATGTTCCTGGCTTTTGGGGGCCCCTGCAGCTCGTATGGCCACCCTCTGTACCCTGAGTTCAGAATTTTTGCTGCACATATTTAAAAATGTGGAGCAATTTCAAGATGACTTTAGATAAATTTTGTGGTCATTGAACATATCTAAGAGAGCAAGTACCTAAGATGTGCTACTACACTTAACAGAGCTCAGGGTGAGATTAGTCTGCACATGAGCTCTCCTGCCACATTGAGATGCTTCTCTATGAGTGAACAGGCTGTTCCTGAGCCTCAGAAAAGTTAGAAGAAAAAGTGTTTTGTCATAAATATTATGTATCATAATTCTCATACATAACTTTTTTGGCAGGAGAAAATAATCATTACATGATTGACTTGATGTTATATATACTTATTCATTTAATCATTTTTGAATAATCAGTTTTTGCTATTGATACATATTTTTAAATTTTTTTAACATTGACTTGTACTGTTTGGTTTGGTTTGTTTTTGCAGGGCTGGAGATTGAAGTAAGGGCCTTGTGTGCTAAGTAAGCACTCTGCCACTGAACCACATCCACAGACCTACTGTGTCTTTTCTATGTTGTTTTAATATATACACAACATATGTTTTTGTATATTTATTTAAATATGTATCTCCTAGTTATGTCTATTTGGATATTTTCTTCAAATATTGTTTATTAAAGAAAAAATTAAAACCCAAGATATCCAAAGACTATAATATTACCCATACTCCTATCCATAACTGAGGAAAAAACACTGCTCTTATTTATCTTTGTATTTTGGCATTCCTTGAATGTAAACAATATGAGATGTTTGCACAAATACATTTTGCCAAAACATGTAAGAATTTTTAGAATTCAAAGTAAAATTAGTGCAGTATGAAGTCATTGACTTTTATCTGCTCTCCAATATTGGTTATTGGAAATACAAGGTTTAGGCCTATATTTTTTGTTTCCTGTCATCTTCTGTCCCTCTTCAGCATTTTCTTACTATTCCCTTCCCCAAAATTCAAACTCCTTTTTTTATGATAAAGGCAAAGAAATTTGGTGATAGTAAACTGAAAATTTTCATGGTGTTATAAGAGTAATACAACTTGAAAATTGTTTAAATAGATTCTATACCAGTGGTTGCTTTTCACTTTGATGCTTACATATGTATATTTTTAATTCCTTTTTTAAGAAATCTCTATATTCTGTACATTTTTAGGGACCTTATTTGTTGTTTTCCCATTTGCTTCCCTCTCTTCAACCCCCTATTTGTCTGTCTCTGTGTGTGTGTGTGTGTGTGTGTGTGTCTGTGTGTGTGTGTGTCTGTGTGTGAGAGAGAGACAGACAGACGGACAGACAGACAGACAAAGAGACAGAGACAGAGAGCCAGAGGGTTCTTGCTGTGTAGTCCATGCTGACCTTGAACTCGAGGCGATCCTGCCTCAACCTCCCAAGTGATGGGTTCACAGGCACAGGTGGCAGGACTTATTAAATCATTTAAAAAATCTTTTCACTTAAAATGTCAAACATACACATGGTGGTTTGAAATGAACACTTGGTACTAATTGCAATGATAAAACAAACACAGCTCTTTTATAATAGGCACAGGTCTGAGTGCTTTATTTTATTATTTTTTTGTGTGTGTGTTCTTCAGAATAAGTATTTTTTTTTCCATTTATTTTTATTTTATTAAAATACAAATGTCAATCAGACAGTTTCAAGACACCTTAACCATACAGAGTCGATGAATTAATACATTGCAACCTGTTTTCATAACGTTTTGGTATTGTACAAGGTGCATACATGATATTATATTTACAGATATTATTTCAGCAGATATCTCTTATCAGTGAATTAAGAGTGTATTTGCTTACTTATCATTTTTTATAGCTGAATTATATCAAAAATTCAATAATTATTTACCTAGTTGATGACTATAGCACTAAAAGCCGACATAATATCCTGTCCAACCACCATTAGTGCAGATCTTGCCTCTCATAGAATTATGTAGAAGCACAGCATTATCTATCCCAACTGTACTGTCTATACACACATATCATGATTTTTTCTTTCTACAACCCTTCCTTTGTCTACACCTGTCAAAAGTGGGCACTCCATTGACATTCAACTAACTTAGGTGCTTGAACTCGACACCACAATCCAACACAGTCCAGCATTCTGCAACCATAATGAGTTATTCAAAGAAATTGTCGACCATATCCATTTACAGCTCAGCTTAATATTATGGGCTCACGATGTATACTTCTGAGTGCTTTATAGAGTCATTTTGTTTTCTCAACTTGAGTTACATGATGGTACTAATTCTACTTTCATATGAGGAACTGAGGCACAAAGAGAGTCAGTAGCTTGCTGAGTTTTCCACAAGCTGTAAGAAATGGCAGCTCCAAGGTTTGAACCCTGGCACTTTGGCTCACTGGTCTGCTGTCAGTATTGAGCTGTTCAAGTGTCTGATAGCTTTTCACTTACTGCAGTCAAAATTTCTTAGGTAAGTCCTGTAGTACTAATTGCCTGAATGGTCCTAGAGATTCTGGTGGGCTAAAGGATGGGGAGTAAAGGATGGAGTAAAGGATGTCACTTCTCTACTTTCACGCTTTTCAGAACCTGATATTGGGCTGTGGATATAGCTCAGCTGCATAAACTCCTGCCTGGCAAGAACAAGGCCCTGAGTTCAATTCCTTGTTAAAAAAAAAAAAAAAAAAGGCAAAACAAAAAAACCTTATGCAATCCCTAAGAAGGGGTTGTACTATGTCAAAATAACTCAACTTTTTTGAGTGTGGTGCTTTTTTAACCCCCCCTAAGCTTTTAGGGACTGTAAGTGTTAGAGACTCTGGCCTAGAGGAAAAAGTCCCATCTCCTCCCCACCTCCAACCCTTGACTGCCATACCCCCTCTTCCTCTGCTCAGGATGTTGCCAGTGCCCCTGCTCCAGCAATTTCTGCAGCACCTGGCTCTTTGCTGTGGCAGCTGCCTCTGTACACATTGTTTGACTGCCTAGTGTCTTCATACATTGTATCTGTGAGTTGCCGGTGCTATTTTGGTCACAGGCCTGTTACACAGATTACTGGACAGGATATTCACTTACCTTTCTGTCTTGGGTATCATAACCAGTGTCAGTCTGCCTTATAATGGGCTCTGGTACAATAATTTCTTCCTATGCCAACAAAGGGCAAATACATGGTGCACACCTATAATCCCAGCACTCAGGAGGCTGAGACAGGAGGATCACTCTGAGTTCAAGGCCAGCCTAGGTTACAAAGTGAGTTCAAAGCCAACCTGAACTGCATAGCAAAACTCTTGTCTCATAAAGACTAAACAAAACGAAAACAGGCAAATGCAATTTAAAGAATGCTTTTCCGATAGCTCTTGTAGTCTGTACCCTAGTATGAATGATACAGAGTAACAATTATTTTGATGACAGAAATACAGAATACAGTGGATTTTATTAATTTGCTTTTGCTGCTTTTGATACAATTTTTAACTTTCACTATTGTTTGATTTGTGAAGGAGTAATGTTGAAAGGAAAAGTTGTGGGGCCGGGGAGATGGCTCAGTAGAATAAGCACTTTCCTGGCAAACATAAGGGCCTGAGTTCAATTCCTGGTTCTGAAAAAATAAATAAATAAATAATAAAGAAAAAGATGTAACATTCCCCCTCCTTTTTTTGGGGGGGTCAACTGAGGCCTTTGCACTGAGTTGTATCCCCAGCCCTTTATTTTTTTTATTTTTTTGAGACAGGGCTTCACTAAGTTGCTAAATTGCCCAGTCTGGGCTCAAACTTTCAGTTCTTGCCCTGCTTCCTGGAATGCTAATGTTATACACATGAGCCAGTGGTACCTGGCTCAGGGTCCCATCTCTTAAAAGACACAGGTGCTGGTGCCTTCTGGTGCTGTTTAGTTGTGGCTAGACCATTAGATCCATAAATTAATTACTTGAGTCTCCTGTCCCTTTGATATTGCCCTGTGTGTACAAGTATGGTCCAAAGTCTTTTGCCTCTTCCTTTCCAAAGGCATGCCATGTACCAGCAGAACAAAGAAAACTTCCAATATGAGTGTAGTAAACTTCTGGTTGGCAATATTGTTATTACCCGATACAATAATCGTACTTATCGGATTGATGATGTGGATTGGAATAAGACTCCAAAGGACAGCTTCACAATGTCTGATGGGAAGGAGATCACCTTTCTGGAATACTACAGGTAGGAAGAAGAAATAGCTTTGGCCCAAGAGGGTGCAGAATAAGGTATAGTCTTCCATTCTCTAGAGGATATTGAGTTCCATGTAGCATGTAAGTTGACACCTTAAAAATAATTAGATTGGTAACATGTTGAAGATTGAACTTGCTTGTAGGGTTTGACCTAAACGTGCTATTCTTATAGTTTCATCTTTTAGTACTTTGGAAAGTTACTACATAAATGAATCTCAGGCTTTATATTTGTTTTCCTGATTTTGTTAAAAGTCTGATTGAAGAGATTAAATTTAAATTATTAATAATTCAATTATTAAGCCAGGCATGGTGGTACATGCCTGTTACCCAGCACTGGGGAGGCTGAGGCAGGTAGATTACCTCAAGCTCAAGGCCAGTCTCGGCTACATAGTGAGTTCAGGGTGATAGCCTGAACTGCATAGCCAGACCCTGTCTCAAAAACAAAGCAAAACAAAACAAAAATCCAACAACAATCATTTCATTTTACTAATTGAGATTCTTAGCCTAATTCAGTTTTTCTTTTTTTTTTTTTTTTTTTATAAGATCTTGCTATGCAGTTCAGATACATTTTTGTTTTTTGTAACCAGGGTCAAACTCATGACCTTGTATTGATAGGCAGTGCTTAAGTCACTGAGCTATCTTCTTGGCCCTTGCTGTGCAGTTCAGACTCATAGTGATCCTTCTGTTTTAGCCTCCCTAGTGTTGGGATTACAGATGTGTGCCACCATGCCCAGTTCAGGTCTGGCACGACATGTGGTACTGAACATTAAACTTGAGATCTTGTGTTTGTCAGGCAGGCACTTATGCCACTGAGGCTGTCTCCCCAGCCTCCTAATTCTGTTTTTAACATATTCTGTCTTGTACTTTTTGGCCTTACTTCTCCACTACTTAATGTAATGGAAATTGAGAATACTTTTTCCAATCATAGCTATACAGTGGTGATTCAGTTTACAAACTTAATTTTTGCCACAATTCTGATCAAAGAATTTGGTCCACAATTCTGGTTGCAACCAAAGTCTATGACCAGAATTGTTAATGAAAGTACCATTGTACTATGGTAGGTTGTTGATGTATCTTGACAAGGATATTATGCAAATTATAAGCCTCAATCCTGGTGAAGAAGTTAATAAACTCAATATGTACTGCTATAAGAGTAGTGATATTGCTTCCCAAATTTTTCTTCCTCTGCTCAAGGAAAAACTATGGGATCACAGTTAAGGAAGAGGACCAGCCACTGCTAATTCACAGGCCCAGTGAGAGACAGAATAAACATGGGATGGTGAGTGGGGATGTTAGGTTCATACCTCCAGCAGAAGTCCTGGAACTCATCAGCCACTTGTAGTGTTCTTTAGTCTCCATGATTAGAGTGTGGTGGGAAACAACATTTTGTTTCTTACCTAGCCAGAGATACCATGGTATACTGGTAAGACTTGCTTTTGAAGTCCCCCCTAAATGAACATGTCAATTTAGGCTAAAGGAATAAGGAAATTTTCCTGTGCATAAAGATTAAAACTCTAGACCAAGTAGAAAATATATAGACATGTGTTTTAGCAGGAATAGGTCCTCAGGAAATGCCCTGCAACCTGATTCCCCGTGAAAGCTGAGAGCTGGATATGGTGGTCCATGCTTGTAATCCTAGCACTGTCAGAGGCTGAGGTACAAGGGTTGTGAGTTAATGCCCATCCTGGGCAATTCAGCAGTATTTTTAAAAAAATTTAAATGGGCTTAGGATGTAGCTCAGTGAGAAGGTCCTGGGTTCACTCTCTAGTACAAAATAATAATAATAATAAATAATAATAATAATAATAAGGCTGAGGCAAGGTAGGATTAAAGTGAGGCACACAGCTTGGTAGGATATATTATCTTAAGCCCCCAGAAGGACAGAATTTGGTTTGTTTTGTTGCTTTTCTAGTTTTCCCTGCTCTTTTGACAGTTTTATTTTTTCCTCAGGCTACCTGTATTGTGGCTGAGTGGAAAAGTGCACAAGATATTTGATGTTTTTCTCTGCCCTCTTCTGTGGGGTTTTATGCTTTTCAGTAGTAATTTATGTGGCCTTGATCACAGCTATTCTATACAGACCAGGAAAGCACCATCCTCTCTTAACTCTTTTTATGCTTTTCTCAAAGCTGCTAAAAGGTGAAATCCTGCTTTTGCCTGAGCTTTCCTTCATGACTGGGATTCCGGAGAAGATGAAGAAGGACTTCAGAGCCATGAAGGTTGGAGTCCTGCTGTTTGCAACAGGGAGACATCAGCTTTGAACCATAACCTCTCGGATAGCGGTCTGAGTTAGAATTGGGCCAGGTTCTCTCTCTGACTATGGGTTGCATTACCACGTTTTTTTCCAGGCTCTGATTTTCCTACTGTTGAAAGGACACAGGATCTGTGTCCTTTCCCATGGAGAGTGTGAAAAAGTATGTCATAACTACCTTTGAATGTCGTTAGAGCAGTAGAGGGACTAGCTTAAGGGAAAAAAGAAACAAGCAACCCTGTCTTCATCCTCCACAGTTAAATAGGTATGGGTAACTAGTGATATGACCATAAATGAGCCTCTTTAAGGGCCCTGAATTACTGTAACACTTCTGTAAGACTTCAGTTTCTTTTAAAGATTGCAGGAGACAGTGAAGTAAAAAAATCAGCAAGTTTAAAGATGAGGGTAGATATTTATGGCACCGGGTTCTGAGGTTTTGGGAGTGTTGGGCTCAGCTGTTAGAGGAACAGGCTGAAAGGCAGAAATGGGCTCAGCAGCTACCCTGACAGCATGCAACTGAGCCTCAACTCACTGTCTGCCACTTGGGCTGTTTGTGCTGGAGCTACTTACTCTGCTGCCTCACTTTCCTAATTTCACCTTCAATGATGCAGAAACTTTAAGAGATTTCAGGGATAACAGCTGCTATGGCACATGTGTCATGGGTTCAGCATCACTGAGCTAGATTATATGCCACATAGACTATTTATTTATTTATTTATTTATTTGTGGAACTGGGGATTGAACTCAGGCCTTTGCACTTGCCCAGGAAATGCTTATTCCACTGAGCCATTTTCCCAGCCCCAACTCATAGAATTTTTAATAACATCATAAAGACCATGAAATGAAGCCAAAAATTCCTGTGAGAAATTTTCTTCGTTCATGTTTACCTCTGATACTTGTTTTGAGCATGTAGATCAGGGAAGGCCCTTTTCTTACAGCTACCAGTTGCCTAGTAACTTTATAATCAGAGAGGAAATCTATCTGTATAGCCCCATAAGCATCCCAGACAGCAGCTGTACAATTCATAAATCCCAAAGAACAAATAAAGAATCCATTTAAGAGCTTCAGAATCTTCCTATGCATTGTTACATGTTACTTAGCAGTTAGCAGGCACCTGTGATGAGCCCGCACCGTGGCAAGTTTTGGGCACAATGCGCCTTCCTATGCCGTTGAGTGCTAGTATAGTCTGGCCAAGTGTAGGGCTGAGGTGGCTCACTAGTGTGTTGTAGCTAGTTGGTGGCATGTTTTTAGCCCCTGCTTTTCCTACATTTTAAGTATAATCAAACTCCCTTTGTTTGCATTTGATGGAATCTCAGGAATTTTAAATTTAAGACATGCTGTAGCAAAGAGGTAGAGAGCCAGCCAGATACTGAGCGGGTTAAAGTGCCTGCTCAGGCAGACACAGGGCTAGGAGTTCCACCCCCTGGCCTGCTGTGCCAGCTCTACCCCAAGGTGTCCTGAGAAGGTGACTGACACTGGGCGTGCTGGCACTCACCTGTAATCCCAGCACTTGGGAGGCTGCAAACACGGTCACTGCAAGTCCAATCTAGCAGTGAGACCTCGACACCCTGCAGACCCTGTCCTAAGTACAAAAAAAAGAAAGAAAAAGAAAAAGGTTAAGACTCAGTGGTCATGAGCAAGAGCCAGTAACATTTAAAATATTTTAATATTAAATTTTTTATCCCTGTATCTCATTAACATTCCTAAGAGATATTTGGGAATACTTGAAAATTTCTACTCTTTTCAATGGGAAAGACATTTCTTTTGCAAACATTTCAAATGATTTGGGGTTTACTTGCCTTCATATTGGAGAAAGTAATACTTACAACTTATTGTCTCTTTTCTTAGGATTTGACCCAGCAGATTAACCTGAGCCCAAAACAGCACCATAATGCTTTGGAGAGTTTAATTCAGAGAATTTCAAAGAATGAGGCAGCCAACAATGAACTAATGCGTTGGGGGCTCTGTCTGCAAAAGGATGTACACAAGGTAATGAAAACATATGATGGCTGGGAAACAGCACTGGCCAAGAGTTCTAGCGTTGTGTGAGATAAGCTGATGACTCCTAACTTGTCTTTAGTATGGAGGGAGTCTTTATCTTACATATATATATATATATATATATATATATATATATATATATATATATATATATATTTTTTTTTTTTTTTTTTTTTTTTTTTTTGTTTAATTTCAGTCCTGGTACTTTAACTTGCTTGACTTAATTTGCCGGTATCATTTACTGATTTTTTTTCTCTATATTTTTTCAATCTTAGCTACAAACTTCTCACAAAATAGGTAATAAGAGGATTCAGTATTGACTTACAGCTTACCTATTTTAGTTCTTCAGAACATTATTTTTAATCAGATTTTTTGGTATATATGTATGTAGTATATACATATAGAGTCTTACCTTTTAAAGTATGTACTGAATTTAAAATTCACATTCATCAGAGAATTTGTACCTGTACATGATGCAACTTTTTTCTTTTTTGTATTGTACCATCCCTTCAACCCCTCCTTTCTTCCCCATTTACAAAAGCTTTGCTTCCATTTTATTCTTTTTTTTTGTCTCAACCACACATTTTATTCAACCTAACTCTGTCTTATCTGATCCAGAGACGGGTATGTATCCTTTTTCTAAAATGAACTAACAGAGGTTATGAGCAGAATAGATTTAGGAAAGAAAGCTCCAGTCCGAGAGAGGGACAAGAGGGGGGCCCCAAGTGGGTAGTTCCCCACATTTTATTCTTCTTTCGTTTTTTTTTTTTTCTTTTCTCCTTTCCCTCTCCCCCTTTTGTATTCCCTTCTCCATTTGAATATTTTCTTCCTGTTTCACAATACCTGTTATATATTTTAGTCATTTTCACTCTTGGTTTCTCATATCAGAGAAACAATTTAGTATTTACATGTTTGTGTCCACTTTATTTCATTTAAGAGTATGGTTTCAGGGTGCATCCATTTACCTGGAATTGTCTTGAGCTTGTCCTCTGTGGCTGAATAGTGCTCCATTGTACTGAACAACAACAACAAACCCACATCTACTTTATCCATTCACCAGTTGAGTATTTGGGCTGTTGCCAAGATTTGGCTATCATAAACTGTACTGCTATAAACAAGGGTGTACATATATTGCTGTGATATAATGCATTTATTTATTTTTATATTGGGAATCAAACTTAGGACCTTGTGCTTCCAGGCAGGTGCTTGTGCTACTGAGCTATACCCCTTGCCCTGGTGATTTTTAATTCTCTCAGGAAGATACTAAGAAGGAGATTAGCTGGGTCAAAGGAACCCCTAGTCCTAGTTTTTTTTGTGAATCTCCCTGCTGATTTCAGCAATGATACCAGTCTACTCCCACCAACAGTGGAGAAGGGTTCCTCTTCCTCTACAGTCCTGCCAGTATTTGTAATTGCTAAATCAAATGATTTTTAAAGGTTTATATCCTTTTTTCTTTGTTCTCTTTTCCTCCCAAGCTTTTTGTTGCTCAATAATTGATTTGCATTCCCATAAATGTACTACTATTGTTTTTCCTTAGGCTTAAGAGAGTTTCTAGCTTGTGTAATCTAATTTTCCATGGTCCTTCCTCCCTGAAACTGCTGAAGTCAGCAGTGTAATATGTTGTGCAGGCATGATTCACATTGCAGAGAAGCGTAAGATGGTGGGAAGGGCATTCGGTGTTGGTATTAGTATTTCTAGCTTTGAACCCCAGGTCTGCTACTTGGAATCTTGGTTACTTTGAGGAAGCTGGTTAGCATCTCTTCTTTCCTTATATGAGAAATGAGGATAGAATTTATCATGTGTGGTGGTGCATGCCTGTAATCTCAGCCTTCAGGAGGCTGAGGCAGGAGGAGTACTGCAAGTTTAAGTCCAGCTTGGGCTACATAGTGAGTTCAAGGCAAGCCTGAATTGAGGCCTTGTCTCAACAAAAAGAGAGGCTGGGAGATACCTCCGTAGAATAAGCACTTGCCTGGCAAGTGCAAGATCTTTAGTTCAATCTCTGGCACCACAAAAAAAAAAAATTGGGGCTGGGGTGATGACAATGATAATAAATAAAGAATTAAATAGGGGCTGAAAGTGCAGCTCGGTTGTAGAGTACTTAGCACATGCAAGACCCTGGATTTGGTCCCTTGGACTGTGAAAAGAATTAAATAGGTTTGAGGATGTGGCATATATTTAGCTTTATTAAATACTTTGCTTTTAACTGGGGTGGGGGGGATCAGTACTAGGAGTCAAACTCAGAACCTCACAGTGCCAGGCGGGCACTGTGCCACTGAGCTAAATGCCTGGCCCTTTAATTTTTTTCTTAAATCTCTTTCTCTGTCCCTTTCTCTCTCCTTCTCTCCCTTTCTCCCTCTCTTCCTCTCTCTTTTAAGCAGGTGCTTTAATCCGCTGAGCTATGTGGCCACCCTTCTTCAGTGTCTCTTAAAATATTTTTAGTTCTTGTTGCTTTGAGACAGGGTCTCTCTGTGTAGTTCAGGCTGGTCCTGCACTCACTTTGTAGCCCAGGCGAGCCTCAAACTTTGAAGCAGTTCTACTGCTTCAGCTTCTAGAGTGCTAGAATTAAAGGTATGCAACAGCATGCACAGTATCTTAAAATATTTTTCAAAGATTATATTCCTTTATTCAGTGGTTTTAAAGAGGATTTTTTAAATCCCTTTCTTGGAATTCCGCATTAGAAACTCAGTAAAGAAAGAATAATATCTATAAGCATTTTTACCTCTGTATATCTAAGTTTTGATGAATATGGACTCTTGATACTAGTTTTATTTTTCTGTCATTCTCACAAATTGTAACAGGCACAAGTAGACAATAGTACCAATATTTCCTATGTAGTATTTGTAGATGACTTGTTTCATAAATACTTTATTTTCTGTTTAGATTGAAGGACGTGTTTTACCAATGGAGAGAATTAATTTAAGAAATACATCATTTATCACATCTCAGGACCTAAACTTTGTAAAGGAAGTAACCAGAGACCTTTCCATCTTGACTGTGAGTAATTTGGAAGTGGGAAAGAGAGGCCCAGGATACCTCAGTGTATTAAAACTAGGAAACAGAGGCCGGGGAGATGGCTCAGTGTTCCGAAACAAAACAAAACAAAAAGCTAGTTTCCTCTATTAGAGAGAACATACCAGTTGGATTTCATTCTAAATTACCGATTTGACAAGGGTCCTTCCAGCAGAGCACTTGGTAAGTGTTGTTAGAAGAAAGCCTTCTGCCTGACCATGGACTGAAGAGGACACACATTTTCATGGCAGTCTAGTAGCAGCCTGTTACCTCTGCTTTCTTTCTTTCTTTTTCCCTTTTTCTCTGGGGGTTCCTGGAAGATATTTTTATCTGCAAAAGAAGTAAAAACACTAACTCCTACTCCCTGCTAACTCATGGGTTAGCTCTTCACCTCAAAGAACAAAACTGCATAATTATTTCTAAGTGTTTCTGACTAACCTGATTGTGGTGGCCTTGTATAAAATACATGTATTTGTTGTAAAAGCATTCTAAAACATATTTAAAGAAAAAGTACACATATAAATGTATTGCTTAAAGCCAGATGTGGTGACACATACCTGTAATCCCTGCACTTGAGAGGCTGAGGCAGGAGGATAGTTGTGAATTTGAGACCAGCCTAGGCTACAAAGTGAGCTCAAGGCCAGCTTGAGTTACATAGCGAGGCCCTGTCTCAAAAAGACAGAAAAGGCTATGCCAAATAGCTCAGTGGATTAAAGCACCTGCAAGCAGGTGCAGAGGCTGAGGGTTCAATCCCTGGGCCTTCTGTGCTGGCCCTGCCCTTGGAGCCTGCTGAGAGGGAAATTGAGACTGGGCATGGTGGCACACACCTATAATCCCAGCTCTTGGGAGGTTGTAAACAGGCAGATCACTAGGAGTCCAATCTAGCAATGAGACCCTGAACACCTTGTATACCCTTCCCTAAAATAAAAAAATAAAAAGTGCTTGATCACCTTGCAGAAATTAAATGACTGGAATAATCAACAGGAAAGGTTATAGAACAGAAATTTCCAAAGCCTCCTGCATACTCCTAGCCACCACCTACCCTCTATTCTTCCCCCCAGCCTCTAAGAATAACCACTCTTCTGACTTAGAAACTGCATAGGCTCATTTCAGCTGTTGTTTGTACTTTGTATATATGTAAAATCATAGAATGACTATTCTTTTGTCTGGTTGCTTCTCTTCACTCTATTTCTGAGCTGCATCTGTATTGTTAGGCAGATGATTTGTGGATCTTCCATTTTTACTGATACATAGTGTCTTATTGTGAGACTGTGCCATAATTTACTTACACATCTGGATAAATAGTAGAAATTAGGTAAGTCAGAACTGAAGAAGAAAGACTGAAAAGTCATTTATGATTTATAATAAAAGCGCTGAGTGTGAGTTTGGAATGTTCAAATTGTGATCACTTAAAATATCTTGTGATTGTTCCTAGATCCCCATGCACTTCTGGGCACTTTTTTACCCAAAGAAAGCCATGGATCAAGCCCGGGAACTGGTCAACATGTTAGAGAAAATCGCTGGCCCCATTGGCATGCACATGAGCCCACCAGCCTGGGTGGAACTGAAGGATGACCGAATAGAGACCTATATCAGAACCATTCAGTCCATGCTTGGAGTGGAGGTAATAAGCTAACTTGAGTTGGACACATGCCTATAACCCCACCACTGGGAAGGCTGTGTTAGGAGAATCACCATGAATTTGAGGCCAGCCTGAACATATAGTGAGGCCTGTCTCAAAACAAAAAAACTAATTTGCATATATTTGTATTCTCTTTTAAATTACTTGATTACTACTACTACTACTTTTTTTTTTTAAAGGCAGGGCTTTGAACTCACTGTGTAGCCCAGGATGGCCTCAAATGCATGGAAAGCCTCTTGCCTCAGCCCCTGATATTGAGATTACTCAAGCAGTGTGTGGTGCACACACTGCTTGACTACTTAATTTTATTTTTTATTTTTTTTATTTTTTTGTCTTTTTGAGACAAGGTCTCACTATGCAGTTCAGGCTGGCCTTAAGCTCACTTTGTAGCTCAGGCTGGTCTCGAACTCAACAATCCTCCTGCCTCAGCCTCCCAAGTGCTGGGATTACAGGCCTGCACCACCACGCCTGGCTCTGACTACTTAATTTTAGAGTATTTTGGTTATCAGGCTGCTGTTAATAATGTCCAACAGCCAGTGTCTGACTCATTTGCCCTTGAAAATACTGAACTGAGGAGGTAGTCTGTATGGCCTTCGGTTGGTTATTCTTGTTTCTTTCATTCTGTGTTGGCACTCTTGTCACTCGCGTCATCTTTTTCTTGTGTAATTGGCTGAGAGAATAGCCGAGTTGACTTTAATTCGTTACCTGTAGAACATGTCCTCAGAGAACAACGACTTGGC
The DNA here is from genome assembly GCA_004027165.1 of Ctenomys sociabilis. Lineage (NCBI taxonomy): Eukaryota > Metazoa > Chordata > Mammalia > Rodentia > Ctenomyidae > Ctenomys > Ctenomys sociabilis. Next base: position 34,129 of record PVKA01013818.1, on the reverse strand, counting down.
CAAGTACCACCTTCATAGTTCAGTACAAAGCTGTCCCTGTCTGTTCTAGCTCAAGATTAAAGTTGCTGTGGTGATGAGCATGACTAGGAACAGCCTATAGGAAACTAAAGGAGGCAATCTCTATGACTGCAGATATAAACCCACTATTGCCAAATCATGTTTTTTTTTATTCTTTTGCAATACTGGGGGTTGAGTCCAGGAAATACAGAGCTACAACCCTAATCCTTTTTACTTTTTAAAAACTTTTGAGGCAAGGTCTTCCCAAGTTGCCTAGGCAGACTCCAAACTTATGATTTTCCTGCCTCGGCTTTCTCAGTAGCTAGGATTACAGGCATGCTCCACCACACCCAGTGTATTAGTCAGCTTTCCTGTTGCTGACATCCAGAAACAAAAAGAGAGATGTATTTTGTCTCATGATTTCAGAGGTCAGTCTATGCCTGGTTAGCTAGCTTCATGGAAGGAACACCATGGTAGATGGGCTTGGCAGAGGACTGCTGCTCTACCCGCTGCAGCTGGGAGCAGAGAGTAGGAGTGGAGGCAATTATGCGCCCATCCGCATCACACCCCAGAGACCTGACTCCTCTAACACCCCACTTCCTTACAGTGTGTTCAGCTGTAAACTCATCAATGCACCAGTCCATTGAGAAGTTTTGTTTCCATGATTCAGTCACAGGTCTTCTTCCAAAAGCCCTTCCCCAATCTGTTTGAATCCATGAGCATTTGGGGAGACATTCTAGTTCTGAACCATAACCCTAGCTATCAAATTGATTTTTAATTCACTCATTTTCATTGGAAGCCAACAGTGGTTTTGTATATGTATGGACATGCTGGTATTTCAATGTTAATTTAAAAAATTTGTAAACTGAACATGGTGGCACATACCTATGGTCCTAGCACATGGGAAGCTGAGGCAAGAAGATTGCTGCAAGTTCAAGCCCAGCATAGACTACAAAGCAAGACTCTGAACCAAAAACAAAAGGCAAACTTGGTAATCATTGTTGGGACTGTAAATACATTTGCTATGTGCAGCCTGTCTGGCCCAGTGTGAAGCCTAAGTTCAACTTGACTTTAGAAATTCTCTGATAGGACTGGAGAGATAGCTCAGCAAGCTAAGGTACTTTCTTAGGCAAGCACAGGGGCCAGGGTTCAATCCCTGGCACTGCATGTCACACTGATGCCACCCGCCAGGTACATTGAACCTTTGATGGAGTCTGGGGATGGTGGCACATGTGTATAATCCCAGCACCAAGGAGGCTAAAATAGGAGGATCACTACAAGTCTGAGCTGCATAGTGAAACCCTGCACAAGAGAAAGAAAAGGAAGCAAGGAAGGAAATTCTCGGATGTAATCACTAGAACTTTGCTCTCTGAGAAGTGTTAGTGCCAGTCTTGATTAGGAAATATACTACAGGTTTTCCATGTATGGCATTGTCTGGCATCAAGGCTTAAGTGCTGGGATTTTGGAAGATGCTGTCTTCAGCACTAATTCTCTTGAGCAGTGAGTAAGAGAGGATGCTGCTGGCACTGTCATTCTCTCCCTAACCAAAGTGAAAATGGCTGCTGTGGATTTGGCAATAGCTTCGTTCCTTCTGCATTTGGCTCTGAACCTCTTCTTATGGTACTGCATTCCATGTTTCCTCAGTTAAAGTGCTATGGGATAAAGGTAATAAGTTGCTTAATTAAAGATAGTGGTATACAACATGGAAGTGGTATACAACAAATAATTAATCCTGGCATATTTTCAAACCTGGTCCTTTTCCAGGATCTAAATTATCCTAGAAAATAAATCCTTGGTAATCAAGACCAGCAAGATAATCCAGTGGACTAAGTGCCTGCTTTAGCAAGTGCAGGGACCAGGGTTCAATCCCTGGTCCCTCATGCTGCACTGGCTCTGCCCCTGGGGTGCACTGTGCTGGCAACCAAGTCCAGGCATGGTGGCGCATGCCTGTAATCCCAGCACTGGGGAGGCTGAAAACAGGAGGATCACTACAAATCCAGGCTGCGTAGTAAGACCTGGTACCAAATACATTAAAAAGAGCAAGAAAGAAAAAAGAAATCAAGGCTAGCTCCAGGTAGTTAATAGTAACATAATACCTATTTGTGCATAGCAGCTCTGAGCCAAACAAAGGCATATCCTATTCAGGCTTTTTTCTGGTTGAAATGTCTATGCTTTTTAAAAAATCCCTGTCTATAGGCCCTATGCTTGGCAGACCCATTTCCATGAAAGCCCCCTGATAGTTCTGAAGCCTGACTGTGTACATACTTTTATCTCTTCAAGGGGAAGATACAGGTAGTTGTTTGCATCGTTATGGGCACACGTGATGATCTCTATGGGGCCATCAAGAAGCTGTGTTGTGTGCAGTCTCCAGTGCCCTCACAGGTGAGTGGGGGTGCGGTCAGGAGCGAGGCAGCTGAGGAAGCATCTCCAAGGCTTGGAAGGGGTGGTGTGCATATTCAGAAGACTGAAGTAGCTGTTAGAAGCCAGTATGTGTAGTGCCTTGTATAAAAGAGTCGCTGTTCAGAGTAGCCTGGCAAGTAGTATTAGATATGTGTCTTGCTGTCCCTGTTAGCAGTTGAGCTGCCAGGTGGTGTCTACGACTGAATTTTGAGAGTGTAGAATTTACTCTGAAGAGGGAAAGATTTTTTTAGGGGATTTAAAATATTGTACCATACATGAGAGACTTTAGTTTCATTTGTTGATTTTTTTGTTTGTAGGGTGTGAATGTGTGTGGATATGAGTGTGTGTGGTGAATGCATACATAAAGTCCCTAAAATTAGAATTACTAATACGAAACGTATTATCTTCTAACCTGAGTTTTTTAAACAAATGTAGCATGGTCTATATCTGTGGGTTCTATATCAATGGATTCACCAAGCACAGATCTTAAATACTGAGAAAGAAAAATTACATCTATACTGAGTATGTACAGACTTTTTTGTATTATTCCCTAAACAATACAACAACTACTTGCAAAGCAGCTGCAATGTGTTAGGTATTATGAGTAATCTAAAGCTTACAGGGGGATATGTGCAGGTTACATACAAATGCTGTGTCTCAGTACATAAGAGACTTAAGTACCTTTGGATATTGGTGTCTGGAGATCAGGGGAGCCAGGATCAAAAAGACTACTTTATTTATTTTAGAATTTTTTATATTTTATGAGTGGTTCTTTGTTTATTTTGGTCTCTCGTAGGTCATCAATGTTCGAACCATTGGTCAGCCTGCCAGGCTTCGGAGTGTGGCTCAGAAAATTTTGCTTCAGATTAACTGTAAATTGGGCGGAGAACTCTGGGGAGTAGATATTCCTCTGGTGAGTGATGCTAAGACAGGTCTTGAGTTTGGCTCTAGTGAATAGTGCCTGTTTCTGTAGTTGTCTTTTCTGTTCTCATTGCTTATTTGGGAGTCCAGTTGGCTGGTTTTAGACCACCCATCCATGAACTAAGAATAGTTCTGCATTTTTAAAAAGCAGAAAAAAAAATCAGACCACTATTTTATTACCTATGAAGACTGCATGAAATAATTCTTTCAGGTTTGGGGAGTAGCCCTGCAGTCTAAGCACTTGCCTGGCAAATGCAGGGCCCAGGGTTTGATCTCTGGCACCATGTGCCATGCCCCCAGGCGTGCTGAGCTCGCCACTGAAATCAAGTGTGGTGGCATATGCCTTTAATAATCTTAGCACTGGGGAAGCTAAGACAGGAGGTTCACAAGTATGAGCTGTTTAGTGAGACCATGGGCCAAATAAATAAATACATAAAACAAGAAATTATCCTTTCAGTGTCCTTAATAAAATTTCAGGGCTGGGGAGATAGCCCAGTGGAATAAGTGCTTGCCTGGCAAGCTCAAGTTCATGAGTTCAATCCCCAGTTCTGCAAAAGAAAAAAAAAAATCATTGGCCACACTCATTTATGTATAGTGTGTGGCTAGTTTTAGTGTATAAAGGTGCAATTTTTGTATTTCCTTCAGAAACTGATTCACAAAACCCAACATATTTCCTCTGTAATCCTTTCACAGAAAGTTCGCTGATTCCTGTTCTACATTTCTGTCTTTGTTCATTGTGTTTAGAAAAATGTCAAGTGGGCAACCCTGTTGGGACCTCCCTCTGATTTCAGAGCTAACCTTGTTCCTTGTCCCTAGTAACTTTTCAAACTCTGGAGTGAGAGAGGGAGGAGGAAGGAAAAAAAAAATGTCAAGTTGAAGGTCAGGCATGGTAACACACACCTGTAATCCCAGCACTTGGGAGGCAAAGGCAAGAGGATCACCCTGAGTTCAAGGCCAGCCTGGGCTACATAGTGAGTTTGAGGCCAGCCCAGCCTACATGGAGAGACTCTGTCTTAAAAAAAAAAAAAAAAAAGACAAAACAAACAAACAAAAAACCTGAAAAATAAAAACAGAAGAAAATGTCAAATTGATAGCAGTCTTTCTATCCTAGAACCTGTTTTCATTTATAAACAATAGAGGGAAGTTGCTTTGGGGCTCAAATGATGTTATGTATGTTGCTGAAGCATGCACTCAGATGATATTTAAAGATAGTGTGATGGACTGCTTGAATTTTGGATTTGCTAATTTTGTTTCCTAACCTAGAAACAATTAATGGTGATTGGAATGGATGTTTACCATGACCCCAGCAGAGGCATGCGTTCTGTCGTTGGCTTTGTTGCAAGCATTAATGTGTAAGTACTACTCATAATTTTGTTATTTATATTTGGTTACCTTGTTTTGATGTCTAATCTGTTAGTAAATAAAATATTTTTGAGTAGTACATGTTGTAGAATAAAGAGTTCTAACCTCCTTCCTCCTGTCTTCCTGTGATACTTATTTATGCAGCCTTTTTATCAAGCTTGTCACAGGTGTGAGGGTTTTTGGTTTAGTTTTTTGAGATAGGGTCTCACAATGTAATTTAGGCTGGCCCTGAATTTACTATATAGTTCAAGGTAACCTCGAATTTATGGCAATCCTCCTGCCTCAGCCTCCCAGAGTGCTGAGATTATAGGCAAATGCTAGAGGTATGAGTTTTTCTGCTGTGGTATACCCTGTTGCAGGGATGGAGGCTTTGCCTTGTGTTGTGGACTTCTTTCCCCTAGAAATGAGTAAATATTTTTTGCTTGTCTAATTATAAAGATAAGATATGCTCCTTCTACTTACCTGCAGAAGTTTAGAAAATTAAAATTCCTCATGATTTCTACATCAAACTATTACCCAAGGGGCTAGTGAGATAGCTCAGCATACTAAAGTGTCTGCTTAGGCAAGCTTAGGCAAGCTTAGGGACCACAGTTTGATCCCTGGCACCACATGTTTCACTAGCCCTGCCCCCGAGCAAGCTGAGCTGGCCAGAGTCCAGGCGTAGTGGTGCACACCTATAACCCCACTGCAGGGGAGGCTTGTGGGCTTAAAGTGGGAGAATCACCACAAAGTCTGAGCTGCATAGAGAGACCCTGTAACAACCAAATGAATTTTTTTAAAAAATTACCCAATATTTGATGTGTATATACTTTCAGATTCTCTTTTATGAATATATTAACGCACATGTACAGTCTTATGTCACTAAGGGGATTTTTATCATTTTGTGAATATCATAGAGTATATTTATACAAACTCAGATGGCCACAACATCACTAGGCAGTAAAATTTTATGAGATTACCAACATACTACACTTGATCTTAGCCAAATAACTGAGAAGCAATGAGCCCTTAATTATATATGCAGTTGTCCTTGGCTGAAATGTGATGCTCTCTGTGACTATGTACATGTATGTGTGTGTGATACACATATCTTATTTACATGTATAAATATTTATTTACACAAAAGAGATATTGTGCATACTGTGCTTCAGCTGGTTTTATGTGCTTAAGCTATATTTTAAATATTTTTCTTTATCAATATAAATAAATCCCAATTCTCTTTAGCTGAGGGACAAAATTTATTATATTCTGTATTGTTATTTAACTAGTCCTCTAGCTGTATGGTTAAAGTTTTTCTGTTACAGGCAGTTTCTTAGAAAATATCCACAATTATACTTTTTGTGTATTCTGTATATGACTTGATTGTATCTTCCTGTATCACTTCATGTTCTTCTTATATAACATAAATGCAAAAAAAAATAATAACATAAATGCAATTTCTAGATACTTGTGGGGTTGATTCTGAGAGAAGTCTGAGATTTATGCTGACATATAGACCATGGGCTTCCTCTGTATCTGTTCATCTTTTCTCTTCTTTTCACTGGCCCACCATAGAACTCTCACTAAATGGTATTCACGAGTGGTGTTCCAGATGCCTCATCAGGAGATTGTGGATAGCCTGAAGCTCTGCCTGGTGAGCGCCTTGAAAAAGTTTTATGAGGTGAGGAGAACAGAAATTGTAAAGTTTCTGAGTTTGTAAGTGCTACCAACATGAACACTTGAATAGAAAAGCTGATGTGGAAGAGAGCCCAAGTCAAAAGTGAGTCGTTATGCAAGCAGCTCAGAGTTCCTCCTTTCAGTCCTCTGCTTGGCTCACGGAGCCAAGTGTTTCAGTTCAGTTTGTTAAGGAGTAATTATTTCCCTGCTCATCAGCCTGGTGCTATGAACATAATCTTGTCCTTGTCAGGAAAGTTGGGGGCAAATTTCAGCAATCAAAGCAGCCCATGAATTTACTCAATTCTTTATGACATTATTAATTAGGTGCTGTCATTTTGGTTTAAAACAAAAGGTTCCCTGTAGATCACTGCTAGAAATCCAAAGAATGCTAATCATGGAGAATTGCTATCATTAAAGTGATATTGAGTCTGGAGCAGTGAGCAAGCAAGGGTCTGATTTTTGTCTTGGCCAGTACATCAAAGGAAGCAATGATGAGTGGCTTCCTTTGTAGGCCTGGCCCTTGCCCTTTGTGTAAAAGTTAAAACAGCAAGATTAATAGCTTCCTATGATTGAGGTCAGCTTCTATAAGTCCACTGTCTCTTATGTATAAGTAATGTCTCCTACAATGTCCTGCAAATAGTTTGGTACTGTTCACATATTAGAGATTAAGACAGAACATGAGAGATACCTTTCTTTTTCTTATATCCTTTCAAAGTTCTGTCTATAGAGAGTTGGCATGGTTATACCTGCCTATAATCTAAGCACCTAGGGAGCTGAGGCAGGAAGATCACTGCAGGTTCAAGGTCAGCCTGGGCTACATAGTGAGTTCAAGGCCTGAACTACATAGTCAGACACTGTCTCAAAAAAAAAAAAAAAAAAAAAACACCAAAAAACAAGAAAATAATGAAAAAATTTATGTAGGCATGCCTCACAGTACTTTTATGAAACAATTCCCATTTTCCCCCTCAGTGTTCTAACCCCTAGCTAGAATTCTTTGTTTCTCTCCCGAGACCCTTAATTTGTATATTATGTAGTTATCACGTCATACTAACTTGTATCTAACTTATATTAGTTATTTATGTCCTTATCTCTTTGCTTTTTTTTTTTTTTGGGTGCATACTGAGAATTGAACCTAGGGACTTGTTCATGCTAGGCACACACTCTGCCCCTGAGCGATACTCCCAGACCTCATTGGGTTTTAAATTACTTGAGTACTCATTGGTTAGTAATGGTTATGTAACTAATTACCCTACAGTTCAGTGGCATACAGTGAGCGTGTATGATGTTGATGTTCATGGTCAGGAATATGGACCACACTGTACTGCAGTTCACCCCTCAGGTAGGTTTTGTCATGTGATCTTTCCACATGGTCAATTTGGCCTCCTCACAATGTGGTGTCTGGGTTCAGAATGGACATTCCATGAAACTGAAAGAGCAACTGAGAATCCTGCAGCCTGTCAGGACTTGGCTGTGGCAGACATACAGTATTACTGCCTTTGCTGCCTTCTATTTGCCAAGGTAGGCAGAGTCTTGCTGTTCTAGGGAGGTTCATAGATTTCACCTCTTGAGGGGTTGTAAGGTTCTGAAAGAACATGTGTGCCTGTAGATATTGCTGTGGCTACTTTCGAAAAGCGCAATCTGGCACAAGCAATATCTTGCTGACTGTTCTTTGCAGACAACTGACACTTATTGATGAATACATGGAATTTCGTGGGCCACATGTCTGTTTGAAATCAAGTATCTATTTTTTTTTTGTTTATTTACCTGAGTTGTGAACCTTAATTAATATTTATTAAAGAATAGGGAAGATAGCTGAGTGATATAAGCGCCTGCCTGGCAAGTGCAAGGTCCTGAGTTCAGTTTCCAGAACCAAAAAAAAAAAAAAAAAAGGAAAAAGAAAAAAAAAAAAGAATATCTACTAAACTTCACTGAGCCAGGTGAAAGAGAAAATAAATCTGTTTGTTCTATAATAAAACTGATCATCACATTATTCTCCAGATGGAAATGTTTCATTTACTCAAGTCTTTACTATTTTCTTAATCATTAGTCAGCTTTTGCCACTTTTCTAGAACGGTTCTGCACCTAGGAGTCTCTGTATTTAACTGTTTTGGCCAGCTGTATCCTACAGTGGCCTACTCAGTGCCTTCAAATTAAATTCACTCTTTTTTTTTTTTTTTTTTTTTTTGGTGGAACCAGGGATTGAACACAGGCCCTTGCGCTTGCCAGGCAACAAATTTACTCTTGAGTTTTAAAGTTCTGACTGCCTTGGGCCGGCCAAATAGCTCAGTGGATTAAAGCACTTGCATGCAGGTGCAGAGGATGGAGGTTTGATCCCCATGCCTGCCTTGCCAGCCCTGCCCTCGGGGCATGCTGAGAGGGCAGTTGAGGCTGGGGGTGGTGCTTGGGAGGATATAAACAGGCAGATCACTACAAGTCTGATCTAGTAGTGAGATATACCCTGTATATGTAGACCCTTCCCTAAAATACAGAAAAAATATAAAAAAAGTTCTGACTGCCTCTAGACTTGCTGGTTTTATCTTCCACTGAAGGTGACAGTAGCCACCAGAAGTTCTAGTATCTCTACAGACATCTTACATACTTCCTTTCCCATTTAGACTGGTGGTTGTGGGCTGGGGAGATAGCTCGGGGGCATAAGCATCTGCCTGGCCAGTGCAAGTTCTGGAGTTGGATCCCAAGACACTGTAATTAAAACAAAGCAAAAAACAGCAAGGTGCTTGCCAGGGTATGACAGCAACTCCTCTGTTTCACTCGTTTTTCTTCTGGCATGTCAGTGTGTCCATGTGTACTCTTATTTTGAGACATTAATAATCTCCTACTATGGAAACATTGGCTTATTCCCTATCTTGATTTTCCCAATAGAGTTATATTACAAAGTCTGGTTAAATTGCTTTCTAATATTAATAATAATATTACAAGTGAAGTACATACTATGATTTTTTTTTTTTTGTCTTTTTTTGAGACAGGGTCTCGCTATGCAGTTCAGGCTGGCTTTAAGCTCACTTTGTAGCTCAGGCTGGTCTCGAACTCACAACAATCCTCCTGCCTCAGCCTCCCGAGTGCTGGGATTACAAGCATGCGCCACCACGCCCGGCCATACTATGATTATTGTTTATTTTATTACTTCTTGGTATTTTCATGGAGTTAGTGATTATCTTGTTTTTTTTTTTCCCCTATGGTTTCTGTATGGATATCACTAACTCTTTCCTCCAATTAAGTAATTTAAAACTTTTCGTAGGCTGTACATGGTGGTGTATGCAGCATTCAGGAGGCTGAGGCAAGAGGAGTGCCACAAGTTCAAGGCCAGCCTGGGCTATGTAGTGAGTCCAGGGCCAGCCTGAACTATATGATATAACTCTGTCTCAAAAAAGTAAATTTCCCTACCAACCTCAAACAAACCTGGCAATCTGTAACATTCTTTGTTTCATGGAGAACACCTTCCTAAAATTTTCTTATCCTGTAGCAAGATACTCATGCTGCGCCTCCTTTTATCTGTGGTTTTGGTACTTTCCTTCACTGTCTGGGTACTTGCATCTGTCTTTTTGTTTTTGGCTGTCTTTATCTTTCTTGACTTATTTCATTATTCATTCCATTGTTTTTAAATGACCCTTCTAGTAGTTTCTTAACAAAATTTTGAGATTTTTTTTTTTAGATGTCTTTTGTTCTGCTCACACACTTGGTTAGCTCTATAGAGTTCTGTATTGGCAATCATTCTCATTTAGAATTTTGAGGTATTACATCATCGTCTTTTAGAGTTTAGTATTAGTAACTGGTATGAACTTATTTCTAATTTTTAGTACTGAGGAATGAACACATGGTGTTCACACTAAGCTACATCCCCAGCCTTTTAAAAACAAAACAAAAAAGCAGTGTCACTAAGTTGCTGAGGCACTGACATCAAATTTATGATTCTCTTGCTTAGTCTTTGAGAGTTCTGGTTTAATTCTTTGTATATGAACTTTTTTCCTCTTCTGTTTTTTTTTTTTTTCTTTATTCCTGGCATGTGAAATACCATGATATGCTCTGGTATGGGTGTTTCCTCATTCAGTTTTGACTATTTACTAGGTGATGTCAGTATGGAAATAAATCTATGATTCCACCAGGTTTTCTAGATGAGTTATCTAATTTTAAATTTTATTTTCTAGTTTTCATATCTTTCTTTAATTCTGGTTTCTTGGTGATTCTTTAACTTTGTTTCTAGCAAATATTAATGCCATAGTTGATATAGGAACTGAAGGACTGAACAACAAGATTAACAGCCCCCAAGATTTCTTTCATTTCTAACACCAATTGTTAAGTTCATATGGTTCCCAAAATCACATTTTGATCATTCAGTGAGGGACTCAAAAAATTCTCTAAGTTATTATAGGAATAAGATTATAGGAAAAGGATTTTATGATTCTTATTTGTTGTTTTAAGATGGTCTCACTGTGTAGTACAGGCCGGCCTTGAATTCACAGTGTAGTCAGGCTGGCCTCAATTCACAGAGTCCTCCTACACATTGAAATTAGGGATGTGCTAACAGCTTTGTGTAAATATGTGTATATACATTTTACTGTGAATTAGAAAATGGCTTAACAGATATGATACTGAAAGTACAAGCACCCAAAAGATAGGTGAATAGGAGCTCATCAAGATTACTTTCTCAGCCGGGCGTGGTGGCGCATGCCTGTAATCCCAGCACTCGGGAGGCTGAGGCAGGAGGATTGTTGTGAGTTCGAGACCAGCCTGAGCTACAAAGTGAGCTTAAAGCCAGCCTGAACTGCATAGCGAGACCCTGTCTCAAAAAGACAAAAAAAAAAAAAAAAAAAAAAAAAAAAAAAAAAAAAAAAAAAAAAAAAA
>PVKA01013818.1:0-22833 GCA_004027165.1 Ctenomys sociabilis | reverse complement strand
GTACTAAATACATAAAAAAATCTAAAAAAGGAAAAATTAACAGTTTTTACCTCATAATCAAACCAAGCCAAATAAAGAATTGTAAGAAAGAAAACTACAGGTCAGTATTTCTCACAAACATAGATGTGAAAATCTTTGATAAAATACAAGCAATGTGAACCTAAACAATATTAAAAAAATTGTCCATGGTAGCCTTACTGGACTGAATTGTGCCTCTAAGTTCCTGAATTCCTGGAACCTGTGACTATGACCTTATTTGGAAATAGGGTCATTACGATTTAAGATCAAAAGAGGAGGGGCGCTTGGACAAGACACAAAGAACACTTCGTGATGATGCAGTGACAGAAATACTATTATGCACTTTGTGTGTACATATCTATACAATGTACATAGTTTCCCATATAAGAGAAACTGTGGTATTTGAGCTTGTGTGTCTGACATACTTAACATTGTGTTCTCAGGTTGTATCAGTAGCTAGGCGTGATGGCACATACTTGTAATCTCAGCACTTGGGAGGCTGAGGCAGGAGGATCGCTGTGAGTTTAAGTCCAGCCTGGGCTACATAGTAAGTTCCAGGCCACCCTGGACTATGTAGCAAGATCTGTCTAAAAACAAAAAAACAGAGCACCAAAAAGTAGAGCTAGGGATAACACCACCACCAAAGAGTTGTATCCATTTATCTATAAATGCCTCAAGTTTACCTTTTTTGGCGGGTAGTGTCCATTGTGCATAGATTCCACATTTTCCTTATTCATTCATCTACTGATACACTGTTTCCAAGATCTAGCTATCATAAATTGTGCTGCTATAAACATGGTTATGCATGTATACAGAGGAGAACCATATTAATGAAAGAGAGAACATCTACAAAAAAACACAGCTAATGTCATGCTTAATTGTGAGAAATTAGATGCTCTCCCTCTAAGATCTGAAGTAAGTCAGAAGCTATTCATGGTGATATACATGTTCTGTAATCCTGAGAAACTAGATGCTCTCCCTCTAAGATCTGAAGTAAGTCAGAAGCTAGTCATGGTGATACATGTTCTGTAATCCCAGCACTGAAAGTGGCTGAGGGAGGATTAAAATTTCCAAATAATAAGAGCCTGGGAAATTTATTGGCCTAACAAAACAGTGTGGGCCAGCCAAACAGCTCAGCGAATTAAAGCACCTGCAAGCAGATGCAGGGGCCAGGGGTTTGATTCCTGGGTCTGCTGTGCCAGCACCGCCCCTGGGGTATGCTAAGAAGGCAATTGAGACATACCTGTAATCTAAGCTCTTGGGAGGCTGTAAACAGGTGGCTCACTACAAGTCCAATCTAGTAGTGAGACCCTGAACACCTTGTAGACCCTTCCCTAAAAACTACATACAAAAATAAAAATGTATCTCCCCAACCCCAAGTCAGAGAAGCCCTTTTTCACCATTGCTGTTTGGCTTCATACCGGAAGTCCTATTAAAGCAATAAAAGGAAACAAAAGGTACATAAATTGGGGAGGAGACAAACTGTCTTTGTTTGCAGATAGTAAGGTTATTAGTATGGGGCTGGGAAGCTAGCTCAGTGGTCTGAGTTCCTGCCTAGCAGGCGTAAAAACCCAAGTTTGATCTCTGGTACTGCATGCTGTGCTGGCCCCAGAACATCAGGTGCATCATGCCATCACCAAAACTGAGTGTGTTGGTGCATGCCTGTAACCCCAGCACTGGGGGTACTGAGACAGGAGTATCACTAGGAGTCCAAGCTGCATAGTAAGACCCTGTAACAAATAAATTAAAGATTAGAAAAGATGATTGCTATGGTTTAAGATATGGTTCAAATGTGTTTCCCAAGTACTCATGTGTGGTAATGTAATACTCATAGATATTAACAGGGTGGATATTTAATCTATGGTGGTTAGAGTTGTAGCCTTTGGAACATGGTTAAAATTAGCTAAGGTCATTGGAGTGGATGCCTTGTGATTGAATCCTGTGACTGCATAGACCACAAGACACCAGGTGTACTATCTGTTTCTTGTGATGTGATGGTGCCCTGCACCACGTGGACTCTTCCTAACAAGACCATCCTGAGATGCAACCCCTTTCCCTGGGACCTCCTCAACTATAGCCAAGATGTATCTTTTCATTAATACCCCATCCCCCATCATATCAGGGATCAAACTCTAAACATTGTTCTTGCCAAGCAGGCCCTTATGCCGCTGAGTCATCTTCCCTAGTCCTTTTTATTAATGTTACCTGGTCTATTAAATTAGGAAGTGGACTAATTTATCAAAAAAAATGCTAAGTAATCAAACCTGTTGGAATAGGAAGTGAGAACTACAAGATTTCAGGATACAAGATTTGAGTCAGCTTATTTTATTTTAAAGTCACCTGCCTTCATATTTCCCAAGAATAAGGAATTAGAATTTAAAATGAAAATATCATTTATATCATTACATTTGTACACTAAAGATTCTAATTATTTAGATGTAAAGCTAACAAACTAAGTTCCACATGTGGAAATTATTAAACTGATGAACGTCAAATAAACAAATGGAAGCAGCAGTGCATGGTGGTGCACACCTGTAATCATAGTTCTTGAGTGCCTGAGAAAGGAAGGTCACAGTGAGTTTGAGGCAGGCTGGGCTCTATAGTGAGTTCAAAGCCAACCTGAACTACATGGTGAGATTCTTTCCCCTTTCCCCAAGAAAGAAAGGTAGGGAAAGAAAGCAATTCCATTTTTATTGATAGGAAAACTTAATATTATGAAGACATCTTCTCAGTTTTGATCAATAGATTCAGTACATTTTCAGTCAACATCCCAGTAAATTATTTTGTGGATGTCAGCAAACTGATTTTAAGGTTTACATTGATAGGTAACAGGATATCAGTACAATACTAAAGTATAAGAAAACTAAGTCAGGAATGCTGGCCTTGGTAGTGCATATCTGTAATCCTAGCTCTTGGGAGATTGAGGCCAGAGGATTGCCACAAGTTTGAGGTCATCCTGGACTACCTAGTGAGTTCAAAGCCTTGAACTACTTTGTCTCACCTTAAAAAGAAAACAACAAAAAAGAAGCTATAATAATGTATGATTCTAATATTTGACATTCTGGAAAGGCACAGCTGTGGAGGCAATAGGATGGTAAGAGATTGGTGAGAGGGGTAAAGTACAGGAAATTTGTAGAACTGTAGAAATACTCTGTAGGATATTGTAATTGAGGCACATGATACCATACATTTGTCAGAACTGTGCAACACAAACAGCAATCCCTGATGTAAGCTGTGGACTTTAGTTAGAACAAATGTACCAATATTTGTTTATCAGCTGTAATAAATGTATCTCCCTAGGATCACAGTAGAGAAAACTGTATGTGTGTGGATTGGATGGGAGACTAGTAGGGCATATAGGAAACATGTACTATTGCCTCAGTTCTATGTTTTTCTTTTGTTAATTGTTAATAAGCTTAATTTGAAGGATATTTTCCCTTGTCTCAATCCACCTCAGTTCTTTTTTGACAAATTTTAAAACTTGCCCCAAAATACCCTGGCTCCTGAGCTATTTGGCCAGCCCCCTTGAAGCCATCTTTGACTAAATAGTGAGACCCTATCTAAAACACAAACATAAAAACCTTTGAACTGTATACTTTTTTTTGGGCGCTGGGGAGAGAAAAGGTCTTGCTGTATAGTTCTAGCTCACCATAATTGGCTGAGTAGCCCAGGCTGGCCTCAAACTCAAGGTTTGGAAGGTTGGGACAGTTGTGCCCCCAACCTTCCAAGTGCTAGAATTACAGGTGTGCACCATCACACCTAACTGAACTGTACACTTTTTTAAAGGGGGAGGTTTATTGTGTATGGATTTATACCTCGATATTTAAGATAAAATGCACTCAGCCTCATAAACTTTTAGCTGGCACAGTGGAACCAGCAAATACTGGAAAGAGAAAGAGCTTCACATGCCAACTGATTTCACTGAAGCCTCCATCTTTCTTCCTCTGAAGCTGGCCACATTGAAGGCATATTCCTAGGTTTGTTTGTTTGTTTGTTTATTTATTTATTTATTTATTTATTTAGTAAGGGACTACAGGGTCTCACTATGTAGATCAGATTCATAGTGATCTGCCTGTGTTCTGCCTCCCAAGAGCTGGGATTACAGGCGCGTGACACTCCAGTCTCAATTGACATCTCAGCAGGCTCCTGGGGGCGGGGCTGGCATGGCATGCTGGGGATTGAACCCAGGCTGCTGCATCAGCCTAAGGAGGCACTTTAATCTGCTGAACTATTTGGCTAGTCCACCTAGGTGTTTTTATGTTTTATGTAGCTTTTCCAGTTGTCCTGAGTTACAGGGTTTCTCAGAATTCTTGGCCTATCACCTGAAGTCTAGGCAATTTTAAGCTTACATGAAACTTTATTTTTGGTTTCTTTTTTTTTTTTTTTTTTTTGTCTTTTCGAGACAGGGTCTCACTATGCAGTTCAGGCTGGCCTTAAGCTCACTTTGTAGCTCAGGCTGGTCTCGAACTCACAACAATCCTCCTACCTCAGCCTCCCGAGTGCTGGGATTACAGGCATGCGCCACCACGCCCGGCTATTTTTGGTTTCTTATGATGCAAATCTCTCTGTGTAGTTCAGGCTGGCCTTGAACTTACTCGCTATGGAGCCCAAGCTGACTGTGAGCATGTGGCAGTCCTGCCTCAGCCTCTCAGGTGTTAGGATTACAGGCAAGCACCACCTGCTCAGCCACATTCTTAAATATTATTGAGGACTCCAGTACTATTTAGAGTTCTTGTTTATATGGGCTTATATCTGCCATTAATGACTACACTAGAAGCTATAACATTCTAGTGTTTATTAATTTTTTTAAATAATTATAAAGTCAGTACATGTTTACATAAATAGAGTTCTTTTTTGTTTGTTTTTTTTGAGAGGTCTCCCTGTACAGTTCATCCAGGCCATGAACTCACTATGTAGTCTAGGCTGAACCTGAGGAGACCCTCTTGCCTGAGCCTCACAAGTGCTGAAATTATAGGGATGACCACCACATGTGCCAGTAGCATTTTAAATTAAAGGTGACTTCTAAATAAATACAGTAATTAATTAGAGGTAACTTCTAAATTTTTAGTAAAGACCATGTCATTGTTTTACATTTTAAAAAATAGATATAATATTTATGTTAATGAAAGCTGGGTAGATATTCTACATTAGTCTATTGGGATAGCATAGGTCAGTAATGAAGAACCTTTCAGAGCTTTCATTGATTCAAATAGCCTGTTGTGGCATATATGCCATAGGTTTGCCAGTAAGAACAGGTCATTTACTCTCTGAATCCTGTTGCAGGCCAGAGGGTTGTTGCATGCCTGTAATTCCAGCGCTCAGGAGACGTAGGCAGGAGGATTTGCCTTGAGTTTGAGGCAAGCCTGGGCTACATAGAGAAACCCTATCTCATAAAAACAAAACTATAACAGTAACAAATCCTGTTGCATATTTGTGAGAGGATGAAAAATGAAGTATTAGTACTGTTAGGCACTTTATTCATTGCATTACTAAGGATTGAATCTAGGACCCTTTTAATATTTTAATTTTCTATTTGTTTATATAATTCTAAATAATTTATTTATAATGTAAATAATCAGTGTATTAGAATTAAAATATATTAACATACACAGTAATTTATAAATATAATTTATCTGATTTATAAATTTATAATTTGAGTTTATATAATTCTAAATTTATTTTTATAAATAATTTTATTTTAATTTTTGAGACGGGATCTTGCTAAATTGCCGAATTGCCAGGGCTGGGCATGAATTCATGACCCTCTTGCCTCAGCCTCCCAGTTGGAATTACAGGCCTGCACCCCCATACCTGACTAGGCAGTTACTTTGACCTTGTCAGGATTTTTGTGACGATGAGCGGGAGCACAGGTAGCCTCTGTGGGCGTCTGCGGGCCAGGCGCAGGCATACGAGGTCTGGGGCTGTTTCCCCCACTTGTGTGAAGAATCAGATTTGATAGTGCAGTGTCTCCGTGGTTATCCAGGGGTGCTGATGAAGATGTTTCTCTCTGAGCTCATATTTTTATAATTCTGAGAATTTAAGGGTATAGTAATTTTTTAACCCAAACTGAATATGATAATTTTAAGGAAAGCAGCTGAATTTGGGCTGTTTACCTATTAGTTGAAACCAAGGCACCTACACTGGAAAATGTGAGAAGAGCTTTTCATTGTTTATTTATTTAAATGTATTGGGCTGTTACAGAGTCTCACTGTGCATCTCAGACTCATGGTGATCCTCCTGTTCTCAGCCTCCCCTGCGCTGGGATTACAGGTATACACCACCACTTCTGATTCTGTGGCCAGCTCAGCTTGCTCTGGGGGGCAGGGCTTTCACAGCATGTGGTACCAGGAATCAAAAGGCCCCGGTGCTTGCCTAAGCTTGCCTAAGCAGGTGCCTTAGTCCTCTGGGCTCTCTCTCTCTTCAGCCCCAGGAACTTTTCATTCAAAATGTGTAGTTTATGTATTGAAATTTTAAAGAATTGTTTCCCCCAATTTGGGTCTGTGCTAGCCTATTGATTTTTATGTGTAGCTTAAAAAATATTTGAAAATACTATATCTTCATGTTTTGTTATTTCCTGTCCTGTGACAGTTCTCTACTAAATGTATTTTAAAGTGAAAGCCAAATTCAAGATTGAAAAAAAAAGAAAGAAAGAGATTTTACACCTGCCTGTGCTTTAGCTTGTGAATACCCAGGCACCAAATGCTGAGTCACTCTGCTACTTGACCTCAGCTTTGACTGCTGTTGTGTGGCTCAGGCTAGGGCTGAGGCTGGGGCTTCCAAGGGGCTATGTCATTTTTAACTGAGTCTTTGACCAGAGCAGAAAGTGTCTGGCACCCATGGGCTGGGGAGATGGCTGGGCTCTCCTTGTCTGCAGCTCCAGCCTCATGTTTCCTTTCTCATGGCCCCAGAATCCGGCATGCCATTCTGGCCTGAAACTAAGTGTGGTAGCGCATTCCTGTGATGTCAGCACTGGGGAAGCTGAGACAGGAGGATCACTATAAGTCTCAGCTGTGTAGTGAGATCCTGTACCAAGCAAACAAACAAATCTTTCTTAAAAAAAGAACCGAGAGGCGGTTGGTGTGGAGTGGTGCCCCAGGAAGGGCTGATTACCAGCGTCTTCCAGGCCATCTGCCTTCTTCCCCCCTTCTGCTGGCTTCCTTCCTGCTGTGCACACTCACCACTGCACTTCTGCTAGGCAACTTCCAGGTCACTGCTCACCTGCCAAGGCTCCTTTCTCTGGAAGACAGGTATTCTTGCTTCTGTGGGTCCTTGGAGGTCCCGTGCATAGGTATGATCTTCATTATTTTTACTTTTCTAACCATTAAGACATTTAATCTTAATGTTCTAAACTGAAAATGATCTTCTACTATACATCTATCCTTCCTTCCTTCCTTCCTTCCTTCCTTCCTTCCTTCCTTCCTTCCTTCCTTCCTTCCTTCTTCTCTTTTCTTTTCTTTTCCTTTTCTTTCTTTTGGCAGAACCAAGGATTGAACTCAGGCCCTTGAGCCCAATTTTCTTTCTCATTCATCTTTCATCTGCTTTGTCATTCACTGCCAGAGTAACCCTTTAATTAAAAGTGCAGGTGAAAGCCAGGCTTGTTGGTGCGTGCTTATAATCCCAGCACTCAGGAGGGTCATCATGAATTCAAGGCCAGCCTGGGTTACATAGTGAGTTCAGGGCCAGTGAGACCTTGTCTCAAAAACAAAAAAATGTAACTGCTCTCAAAGGTCTCCAGGTGTCACCCTGTGCCTCAATAGCCATACCTTCAGCTTCGCTGTTGCTCCTGGCACTCTTCCCCCTCTCTGCTACCTGAATGTGCATTACTTCATTTCCTGACACACTCTTCCCTCCAGGGTGAAGTTCTTAGACTCATCTGGTCCCAGAGCCTTTGACTTATGTGTTTATTATTATATATAGCTATCAGGAACATTTGCCTCATGTCACCCAGTTATAACTTGAGTGTATGAGGACGTGGATGGTATCAAGTTAATTTTGTGATTACAATGTCTCGGCCCTAATGCATGCTGTGTATTTGTTCTGTGAATAAATGGAACCATACATAAAAGAACGTTGCAGACATTCAGCGTGCCCTGTGCCCAGTTCTGGGATAGCAAGGTGGATGAGCACAACCCTGCTCCCTGGGACTCTTCCTTATTGTTTCATGCATCTGTGGAGAGCTGAAGTGGTTTTATAACACAAATGAGTGTGATATTTCAGCCTTGTGATTGGTCTTCTATGCTGACCCCTCCCTAAACCATATTCATATGGAATAAGAATAAACTAGATGACCCTGAGAATTTAACACTGCCAATTATGCTTAGGTTTCCTAGCCCCATGGTAATTGGCACAAAGTCTTTCAGCCCTGCTGAAGCTGGCACACGACAAGTGTGATACCTTTACTCAGGCCTGATCAGCTTCTGCTGAAGGAGGTGGTAGGAGCAGTGACACTGAAGATAAACTTCATTTCTGTTTTTTACTTTACTGATTTCATCATATACCTTCTCTGTGCCTTGGAAGAACATCTTTACCTGCCTTGGTCTCAACCTTTGTATCAGCTATATAAAGTTGTATATTAAATGTATATGTCACGTAAGCCCTGTAGTGCAGCTCCCTGGGTAGAGCATTTTTCTAGAATGTATGAGGCCCTGTGTTTAATTTTCAGTACATCAAAAAATTAGTAGTACTATTATCTTAGTTATCTTATGTGTGATAGCTAAGATAATTATACTACTAATTTCTGTTGGTTGATTGAAAGGAACAGTGCTTGTATTTCTTGATCAGTTTCACATAACTATATTTGGTAATCTGAGCAACTACTTGATGGTAACAGTATCAATATAATTATTGTTAATCTCTTATCTTGTTTTGAAATTCTTTGTTTTTTAAAATTCTCTCTTTTTTCATTTGTGTATTTGGCACAGGGTCTCACTGCACAGCTCAGACTCGTGGTGATCCTCCTATTTTTAGCCTCCACAGCACTGGGATTATAGGCATGTGCCACCACGCCCAGATTGTGTCACTGGCTCATTGTGCCCTGGGGGTGGGGCCAGCATAGCATGTGGGACTGGGCATCCAACCTGGTCCCTGCACTTGCCAAAGCAGGTGCTTAGTCCACTGAGCTATCTCATTAGCTCTAAAATTCTCTTTAAAATAATGTTACAGTTTCTAGCTGTCCTCCCAAAGCCTCATGAAGTCATGGGGTTGGGACTTCTAGAGTTGGTGATTAATTCATGATCCACTCGGATTATGTGTGATCCAAGGCTGGGATTATGGGTGTGAGTACTTCCTCCAGCCTGGGACAGAGAGCCTGAGTGTAATATAACAGACAGAGAGACTTTCCTTTTAGCAATTGCTCTTTGTTGTTCCGCCACCATGACCTGCTGCCCTCTGCCCTGTGCCATTCTGCTTTGGAGCCAGCCAAGTATGGACTGAGTTAATTATTTTCTTCAATTTCTGAGGAATATGAGTCTTCACAGACATAACTCAGGAGCATTGAAGTCAGACTCAGTCCTAGGTCTTGGTCTCCAATCCTGTCTCCTCCGCTTCTTTTCTGTCAAATGAAGGCTTCTTACAGACCTCAGCTCCTGAATTTTACCTACTCTCAATACAGGGTATCAGGGGAACTGGCAAGGGGGAGAATGTTGGGCCCCTATCTGGGAAATGGATGTGTATATGGCATCCTGTGGCTTTCCTGAAGCAAGGGGTGATGAGACCCTCCCCAGTCTTCCTCATTCTCTGCTCATGGTGCAAGGGAGGAGGCTGCAGGGGTGTGATTGGAGTCATCTGCATGACCTGTGGATAGTGTTAGTATGGTAGTTCTCAGCTGGGCCCAGCTTTCCACTCCTAGGAGCAGGGTTTGGAGATGCTTTGGGTCACGACAGAGAGATTACTATTGGCCCCTGGTAGGTAGACACCACAGATGCTGCCGAGCACAGGGAAGGGCCCTACAGTGACATTATCTGGGACTTGTTGTTGGCAGTGCTGAGGTTGAGAAACTCTAGGTTAGGGCTGAGCATCCTCAGGGCCCTCTGGTTATAAGATTGTTGGAGGCAGGAGAGGGCTGAAGTTCTGACACTAAAACAAATAGAAGGAGCCAGGGAGATGGCTCAGTAGAAAAAGCGCTTCCCTGGCAAGCGCAAGGGCCTGAGTTCAATTCCCGTTCCACAAAAATCAATCAATCAATCAATCAATCAATCAATCAAACAAGTAGAAGAGATGCCAGACAGCAAAAACGAAATCACCACAAACTAGAGCTGTAATTCAGTGACTGTGAGGATGAATTATATGTTTGAAAATGTTGGAATACTTGAGGTTTCGCAGAACTTCTAAACTTTTTTCTTTTCCTTTTTTTCTAAATTGTTTTCTTAAGACTATTTTTTCTTTTAGTAGTACAAGTTTGTAGTATATACATTTTATAAGCATTTAACTTCTAAATTTAAACCAGGAAGATTTTAGCTTGGTGTGGTAGTGCATGCCTATAATCCCAGCATTCTGGAAGTGTGAGGCAGGACGGTTGAAAGTTTAAACTCAAGCCTGGGTAATTTGTCAAGATCCTCCTTAAAAAATAAAAGTTTATGGGGATTCGCTTAACAAATGCACTGAGTTCTATGCCTGATACAAAAAAAAAAAAAAGAAAAGAAAACGAAATAAAAGAGTCTGGATCAGAGGAGTGAGCCTGTGGCACATGTGCTGCAACAAGCTATTCTAATTGAAAGTTCTGAACACTGTAGTATCACTTTTCTGGGTGGTTACTTTTAACAAGAGTTATTTGAGATCAAATTTTCATGTAGAGTAGCATACATATGTGTCTACTTATTTTCTTGGTAATGGGTCAAAATACCTCACACCCACAGTTAAGGGAAAAGTTTATTTTAGTTCAGTTTGTAAGAGGTTTCAATCCATAGTCCTCTGCCTCCTAGGCAGGGTAGCATGATAGGGCCCTGGCAGAAGAGAAAGAGTTCATGGCATTGTGGTGGCATATGCTTGTAATCCCAACACTCAAGAGGCAGAGGCAGGAGGATCACTGTTAGTTCAAGGTCAGCCTGAACTACACAGCAAGACCCTGTCTCAGAAAAAGAAGAAGAAAAAAAAAAAAAGCTCCTGACAAGCCAGGCAGGAAGCAGCAGGTATCAAGAGAGGCCACGTCCACAGGGACCCACCTCTTCCCACCAGACTTCTCCCAACATCACACCCAGCTATAAACCAATCAGAGGACTAATCCAGTAATACACCCATGGTCCAGTCACTTCCCAAGATCTCCACCTATAAACACATGAGGCTTTGGGAGGACAATTAGGTATAAACCATAACATTATGTAACTAATGTTTAAATTTAATTCATAATTTAATCTTTTGAAGGGAATTGTGAACAAAAACCTAGAAGTGAACACACTTAACTAAAGCAAAAAGTGCTATATGAGGTGGTGCATATCTGTGATCCCAAGCATTCTGGGAGACTGAGGCAATATGATTGCAAGTTCAAGGTCAGCCTGGGCAATTTAGTCATCAAACAAGACCCTGTCTTAAAATAAGAAGTGGGATGGTATGTGGTTTTTTTGTGAAGGCCCTGGGTTTAGTTCCCAGTATCATTAAAAGAAAAAAGCCAAACTGAACTAAACCAAAGCACTTTAAGAGGACTTCTAGTTTAGAGTAGAACCAAACTGGCCAGGTGTGCTATTTCATGCCTATGATCCCAGCACTCAGAAAGCTGAGGCAGGAGATTAAGGCCAGCCTGAATTATAGACTGAGAACTTATGTAAAAATAACAAAAGTGGACCCAAATTTATTCCCTGAACTATTGAAGTTGAATACTCCCAGACCACTATATTCCTCAACTGGGAAAACAGTTATTCTTCAAGCTGACTTAAGCAACATTTAATTTATTACTTAACTATACTAACAGTAATTCATATTATGCATGATTGTAGGATGATACTTAGTAAAGAACCCTTACACTTGTCACTAACTTTGGATGTTGTGGTATGTCAACCTGAGCATACTGAATCTGTGCCCTGTGTGTTCATTTGTTAGAATTTCTCTAATATATCAAAATGTTCTTTGACCAGAGATTTACTAGTATTTAACTCAAGAAGAACAACTGATTAAACTTAATTGCCTGCTATTCCATTTAACTTTGTTCACTCTGTTTGAGAATAAGCTATATGAATGTGACTCGTGTTTGCTTATCTTGCTTTTATGTTTATAACATCCTTTGTACCAGACCTGTTTCACTTCCTTGAGAGAACCTAGAAATGTTTAGAGGCTTTTTTTCTTTGCCTGTCAAACATGGTGGCTTTGGGGCCAGCTGCCACAGGGATCTATTGCCAGGTCTCCAAGTTGCATGATTTGGGTGAGTGTCTCCTTCTGACCTCTCACATGAAAGCCTTGTGAGTCCCCTCATCCAGGGTATCATTTCAGGTGAACCACTGTCTACCAGAGAAGATAGTGGTATACCGTGATGGAGTATCTGATGGCCAACTAAAGACAGTTGCCAACTATGAAATTCCTCAGCTACAGACGTGTTTTGAATCTTTTGAGAATTACCAACCCAAGATGGTGGTGTTTGTAGTTCAGAAGAAAATCAGCACCAATCTGTACCTGGATGCTGCTGAGCACTTCGTGACTCCCTTGCCTGGGACGGTGGTAGATCACACAATAACAAGTTGTGAGTGGTAAGTGGGCAAGAAAAGCGGCATTAAAGTTGGAGATGTAGCCTATTTCCTGGATACTGGTGTAGGAGGTTTGCTAGAGAAGTATGGAAGGGAAACCTTAGATTCTACTATTAAAGACTTAGAATTTTGTTTAAAAAATATAATGCTTAACAAAGATTTTACCTCTGTGAAGTACAAAATATTGAACATAACATCCTCTTCCTAAAATAGTGTATGTATAACCTTGACGCACATATAAGGTAGTTTCAGTAGCTTAATGGGCAGGTGTGGTGGTGTACACCTATAATCCCAGCGCTTGGGAGGCTGGTGTAGAAAGATTGTGAGTTGGAGGCCAGCTTGGACTACACAGTGAGACCCCAAACTAATCATGGTTTGGTCCTCTGTGCCTTTGATCTAGCCATTTACCTCTCTGAGCCTTAAATGAAAAATCTGGAATGATTTCCAGATCCTTTCTGGCTCTTTCCTGCCGACTCTAGCTGTGTCACTAATTGGTCCTTCTTTCTAGGGTGGATTTCTACCTTCTTGCCCATCATGTCCGGCAGGGCTGTGGCATCCCTACACATTACATCTGTGTTTTCAACAATGCAAACCTGAGCCCTGATCATATGCAAAGGTGAGTTGAGCAATAGTTTGCTCTTTCTCTTAATTCTAACTAGCTGGCTCAGGTGGAGTTACTACCTACCCCAGGTGTATACATACCCTTGGACTTTTACAATAATGGTATTATCTTTCTGGGGCGTGACTGCTAATATTACTTTTACATTGAAATTACTTGAAAAATTTTAAAACACATGGTGACTCCTGTAATCCTAGCATTGGAAGGCTGAGGCAGAAAGATCACAAATTCAAGCTTTTCCCAGACTACATAACAAGATCATATCACCAAACAAAGCAAGCTGAGCACAGTGGCACACAGCTGTAATCACAGCACTTGGGAGACTGAGGCAGGAGGATCCTGAATCTGAGCCCAGTCTGAGCTACATAGCAAGTGCGAGGCTGCCCTGGACTACATAGAAAGATAAAAAAAGGGGGGGGGGAAGAAATGTTGATGTTAAAAAAAATGTTGATGTTAGCCTCTACTACCTAGTATATCTTTTATCTTTAGCATGTGTGTGTATGCATATTTGTAAGAGACGGCCTTGATATGTTGCCTAGGCTGTTCTTGAACTTCTGGCTAAAGCAATCTACCTGCCTCAGCCTCTTGAGTCATTGGGACTATAGGTACAAGCCATCATGCCTGGATGGCATCCATATTTTAAAAATTGCTCCATGATGAGGCTTCTGTCACAAAAACTAAAAACAGTAAGCAAAGAAAAGATAAGTCAGCTAGCCTGGTATGGTGGCACACACCTGTAAACCCACCACTTGGGAGGCTGAGGCAGGAGGATCATTGCAAATTTAAGTCCACCCTGGGCTACATAGTGTGTTCAAGGCCAGCCAGAACATGACAAGACTGTCAAATTGATTAACTAATCAATTTTTAAAATGGTTGCCAATGATTATAACATAGAGACAGATTTGAGACCCTGTTTGCTGGAGTCAGATTATGTGAACACTTTGATGAAGTACTTACCATTCTGTAGCCTTTTCTTTCTTCTTTTGTTTTTTTTTTTTTTTGTAGTACTGATGATTGAACACAGGACTTCAACAATGAGCTATATCCCCAGCCCTTTTTTATTTTTTTAATTTGAGACAGGGTCTTGCTCAGTTACTAAATTACCAAGCAGGGCATGAATTTATCATCCTCCTGCTTCTGCCTCCCAGAGTGCTGTGGTTACAGGTATGTGCCAGTATGTCTGGCTTCTCGGCCTTTCTTGTAGACAAAAAGAAAAAAAAGATGTTTCTTCATGTTGTTTTCTTGTATTAGTAAAATAGCAGGACAATGCCTAAACTGAGAGGACTTACCCATGTCTTCTAACTTAACTGATAGTGGGAATAGGAACAGTTCCATGTAAAAATAATAATACCTGAAAGATTCGTCTTGTATTTCTGGGTTCCTGCTTTGGTAGTGAGTGTACTGTGTGTCACATCCCTAACATGTGTTTCCTGACACCCTGTGGAGGTACCAGGGGCAAATGAATACATTTCTTCTTGGCCTAAGGTTGACCTTCAAGCTGTGCCACCTGTACTGGAACTGGCCTGGTACCATCCGAGTCCCAGCCCCTTGCAAGTATGCCCACAAGCTTGCCTTCCTGTCAGGACAGATCTTGCATCATGAGCCAGCCATTCAGCTGTGTGAGAACCTGTTCTTCCTGTGACTGTGCCTTGGACTGTGCCCTGGCTGGCAAAGAGAAATTGGACTTCTCACTTCAGCTGTGATGTTTGAGGAACCAGCAGACGTGGAAGTGGAGTTTGGTGTTGGTGTTTTCCCTTTCTCCTACCCTTAGAGTAAACCTTTTGTCTTTTACGCCTGGTATCACCAAGAAGCAAGCTTTTAATACTACCTGGAAATTGCCTCGATGCCATTGTACAAAAATGGCAGTACTGCTGCTGCTGTGTGATAGTGTGCTGAGGCTGATGCAACACTAGGATCCTGTAAGGGTAGGGAGTGGGGCTTGGTGGCAGAGTGGACCTAGTATCCATGGAGCCTTGCATTCAGTCCCCAGACCAGAAAGAAAAAAAGCTCCCTAAGCCAACATGAACTACAGAAACAACAGTTATGCTTCAAAGTAGTGTTGAAGGAGTAGTTCCTATTTTTGCTGCCAGAGGTGATAATGAATGAAGTGACTGCATGTTTTTTTCTTTTTTTTTTTTTTTTTTTTTGTCTTTTTGGACAAGGTCTCACTATGCAGTTCAGGCTGGTCTTAAGCTCATTTTGTAGCTCAGGCTGGTCACGAACTCACAGCAATCCTCCTGCCTCAGCCTCCTGAGTGTTGGGATTACAGGCCTGCACCACCAAACCCGGCTTTGCATGTTTCTTAAAGTTGTTACCTTATTTGGGCAACTGGGAAAGGTAAAAGAGAAGCCTATGAAGCAGTATTTTTTTTTTTTTAAAGAGGTATTGCTATTGCCAGCAGGTGTGAAAGGCATGAGGCAAACCAAACGTGGCATGATAAGCCCTTGGTGCCAACAATCTTCCCAGGAGATTGAAATTGTGACTCCTGTGATGTGAGTTGGGTGCCTCACAGCTGTTCCTGGGCTTTCTTTCAAAGGATTTCAGTTGAAGTTTTTCTGTACCTTTCAGTGACTTTACACAATTCCATGATGCTCTCTTGGTTCCCACAGTGCACCACATGCACGTACATACTACATCTTTACTCTTCATGACTGATCTTCAGTGATGATCAGTTCTTAAAAAGAAAAAAAACAACAGTGGAAAGAATCCAGCAGCTAGGAAAGTTCGGGATAGGGTGATTTTTTTTATTGAACCTTCCTTCCAGCCTTTGCGCTGTATGTGTCTGTCTGTAATGAGAGTATTCCTTTCTCTTGCACAAGAGCTTCTTCTAGCTATGGGCTCACTTGCTCAGAATTTTTCAGGATCTCAGTGAAAATTTCTATGAGTTGGTTTGGAAAATGGGACACTCTTACCAATATCCAGCTCCAGCATTCCAGTTTTGGACATTGCCACCATGCCTGCGAGTTTTAGTGTTTGGCAGATATAGTAATTTCCTGTGTATGTTTTTTCTCTCACTGTTTTAAAATTATCCTGTCCTTTTAGCTGAGTTCTGTCCCATCTTGCTTTATTAGGTTTTAAAACACAATTTTAGCCTTTCAAATTTGTATTTTTCTAACTACTGTAGTCATTTATTTATTGGTGTGATGGAAAGGAGAGGACAGGCAGATGTACCATTTTCACATAACATCGCAAGAGTCTATACTGCTCTGTAACACTTCTTAAAAGATGCCGGGGGGCTGGTGGTGCTGCCCAGTGGTGCTACATAACAAGGAAGTTCCCAGCTCTGCCAAGGGAAGAAAGAGAGAGACCAGAACTGTTAGTTTGTGTCATCACCCAGAGGCTGGGAAGGAGTGAGCGCTGATGGTCTTCAATTGCATTCTGGTTTTATTTGAACCCCTGGCATAGGGTGAGGCTAAAACCTGGAATTTAAAAGCCACAGAATCAACCATATTGAACCCTTGGTCTCTGGGTGAAATTAGTTTCCTAATTTTCTTTGGAAGCATTGTGAATTTCTCTTTTGAAGTTGGATTTTCTAATATTCTTCTGCTCTTAGATAATGATAGCAAATACTTGAATATAATACCAGAATATGTTCACTTTTTATCCTGGTGTTCTTGGTTTATTTTTCAATTATAATCCAAATGATTGACTCATGAACAAGGAATAAAAGGTTTATATAAATATGTGCTGTGGCTCAAATGGTCTCATTTATGTATCACATGGAAACTTTTTCTCTTAAGATAGCTGCATACTTACAATTGTTCATCATTGTGCAAATGAGGTACAGCATGAGTGTTAGGAGTCTCACTTCTGCACAAATGAGGCTTTAATTTTATGTGTGCATTAGTGTTTTTCTTGATTTAGATCTCTCCCCATCAGTTTCTGTTAGCCCAGAGACAGTAAGAACACCCAGTTCCAAGCATGGCCTCCTCACCCTTTATTAAATGCTTCTCCTTCTTTACATATGTTCTGTGCTAGCAGTCTGTGACCCCTAGAAACATTGTCCCAAACTGCCCAGTTGCTCACTTCACAGCCCTTCAAAACGCCACATTTTTTCCTGTTTGTTTTGAAAACCCACTTTCAAATCATCCAGAACTTCTTGAATTCAATCTAGAAATAATCTAATCTCTGTACAGTATGTTACAAGCCCTTATTTTTTAAATTTTTTATTGAAGAACAAATAGCAATGAGACAGTCTCAAATCAAATTAGTAGCACAGATTCAACAATCAGTACATTGCACATTGTTTTCGTAGTGGCTTTTTGTTGTACAAGGTGCATACATGATACTCTGTCTACAAATGCTATTGGAGCAGATGCCTATAATCAATGAATTAAAGAGAATGCAGCTGTATACCTATCTTTTTTTTTAAAGCTGAATTATAGTACAGTTTCAATAATTAATACTTTTTACATTGTTATCTTCCTAGCGGTTGTCCACAGTACAAGAACCAGACAGGATACTCTGTCCAAACACTATTAGTGCAAATCCCTCCTCCCATAGAACTATGCAAAAGTACTGCATATCTATCCTAATTGTACTATTTATACAGACACAGAATGGTTCTTCCTTTGTATCCCTCCCTTTTTTTTAGTTTAGTCCTGTCAAAGGTGGGTATTCTATTTTCACTCAATTATTATAGGTGCTTGAATTCAGCGAACCAGTCCAACACAGTCCACCAGTCCACAATAATAGTGGGTTATCTGAAGAAATTGTTGACTAGAGTGATTTACAGCTCAGCTTATTATTATGACCTTATTTTATATACCTCTTTTTTATACTTTTCTGCTCGATGGTTAAGACTGAGATAAAGCAAGACCTATATAACAAAAAATGTAATTTTTGTATCTAATGAGGTCAGTCAAATCCCCTCGGGGTTTATTTTGTAACCCTGTACCTCACTCTAAATCCTTTGTCTGTGTCAGCCATGTGGAAGAGTCACGGCCTTTGCTTGACTAGTTTGCTCTCTGTGGAAGCCTGAGAGAAAGTTTTCTCTCCATGTGATTCTCCTTAGGCACACTATACATCATCGATCACATTCCTCTATGGCTCTATAATCTTGACCAGAAAATTTGGGGCACAACTGAGTTCCATGATGTTACAGTACAGGTTCTTCTGTGTCCTGAGTCTTCACTGACCTTGAAAGGCTAGGGTCAAAATGTTGGCTTTACTTGCAGCCCTTCCATTTCTCCATTTTTTGGTCTGCAAACTTAGGTCATTAACCATCCAGAAGAGAAGCTGATTGTTACCCTGCGAACTATGCAATTCAGTTTACCCTAACTATCTGACTAAATTCTTTTTAGTTGTTGTTATATCTTTCTGTTTGTATTTCTTCTTTTGATTTCATATACTAGGGAGACTATGATATTTGCACATGTGTGTCTGGTTTATTTCACAAGTATATGTTCAAGTGGCATCCACTTCAGCACAAATGCTTCAAGTTTATCATTCTTTATAGCTGAGTAATACTCCATTGTATAGAAATACCACATCTTTTTCAACCATTCCTCATGTGATGGACATCTTGATTGTTTCCAAGATTTTGCTATCACAAATTATGCTGCTATAAACACAGGTATACATATATCACTATGATACAATGTTTTCAGTTCCTCTGGGAAAATTCCCAGTAGGGGGAGAGCCAGCTTGAGTGGGATTTCCAGTCCTACTTTTGTGAGGAGTCTCCACACTGATCTCTACAATGGTTGCACCAGTCTACATTCCCACCAGCGGTGGAGAAGGGTTCCCTTTTCCCCACATCCTCTCCAACATTTGTTGTTGGTTGATTTGTTTATGATAGCCATTCTTTCTGGAGTGAGATGGTATCTCAGTGTTGTTTTAACTTGCATTTCACGGATGGCTAGCGATGTGGAGCATTTTTTCTTATATTTATTCACTTCTTTAGTTTCACTCTCTGAGAAGTGTGTATTTATCTCAGATGCCCATTTCTGGATTAGGTCTTTAAATTTGAGGGCCCTAATATATCTTAGTTCTTTATAAATTCAAGACAGCAGACCTTTGTCTGAGTCCTTAGTTAAGATTTTTTCGAAATTTGGGGGTTGTCTTTTCACTTTGTTGACAATTTCTTTTGACATTCAGAAATTTCTCAATAAGAGTTGATCCCAGTTGTTAATTCTTTCAGTGTTTCCCGTGTGAATACATGTTTGTTCATGAACTCTTTGCCTACCCCTATGTCTTCAAGACTTCCTCCTACTTTCTCTTCTAGGAGTTTGTTTCTGTTTTAATGTTTAGATCTATACCATTTTGACTTTATCTTAGTGCATGGTGGTAGACCTGGGTCAAGTTTTAGTTTTCAGCATGTGGAAAGCCAGTTTTGCCAGTACCATTTGTTAAAGAGGCTATCTTTCTTCCAGTAAGTCTGTTTGGCCCCTTTGTCTAAGATCAGTGTGTTCATAGAGGCCTCTGTATCTTCTAATCTATTCCATTGATCCTCAGGTCTATTTTGTTGCCAATACCATGTTGATTTTATCACAGTAGCTTTATAGTATAATTTCAAGTCAGGAATTGTGATGCCACCTGCCTTGTCTCTGTTAGCCAGGGTTGCTTTCGCTATTCTAGGTCTTTTCTGGTTCCAGATAGATTTTAGGAACAATTTCTATATGTCTGGGAGGTATGTTGGTGGCAGTTTGACAGGGAGTGCATTAAATCGGTACAACAATTTTGGGAGTATGGCCATCTTCAAGAAGTTGGTTCTTGTCCAGGAGCAGGGAATATCTTTCCATTTTCTGAAATCCTCTACGATCTCTTTTCTTAGGGTACTATAATTTTCCATGAAAAGATTTTTGACTTCCCTCATTAAGTAAATTCCAAGGTATTTCATTTTCTGCAGTGCTATTGTAAAAGGTATTGTTTCTATAGTTTTCCTCTCAGTGTGTGTGTTATATGTGTAGAGGAATGCTATTGACTCTTGAGTATTGACTTTGTATCCTGCTATGCTACTGAATTTGTGTATCAATTCTAGTAGCTTCTTGGTGGAGTCTTTTGGATCTTCCAAGTAAAATATCATGTCATCTGCAAATAGTGATAATTTAACATCTTCTTTACCTGTTCTTGTTCCTTTTATTTCTCCCTCTTGTCTAATGACTGTAGCTAATGATTCCAAAAGTATATTGAATAGGAGGGGTGACAAAGGACATTCTTGTCTTGTACCAGATCTGAGAGTAAAAGATTTCAGTTTTTCCCCATTTAGAATTATATTAGCCATTGGCTTGTCATAGATGGCTTTTATCAAAATGAGGTAGAGCTCTTCTATTCCAATTTTCTGTAGGACTTTGAACACGAATGAGTGTTGGACTTTGTCAAAAGCTTTCTCTGCATCAATTGAGATGATCATGTGGTTTTTAGGTTGCAGTATATTAATACAGTGTATTACATTTATAGATTTTTGAATATTGAACCATCCTTGCATCCCTGGAATGAATCCTACCTGGTCATGGTGTATGATCTTCTCAATGATTTGCTGTATTGCTAGGATTTTATTGAGGCTTTTTGCATCTATGTTCGTGAGGGAGATTGGCCTGCAGTTCTCTTTTTTAGTTGTGTCTTTCTCTGGTTTTGGAATCAGTATAATACTTGCCTCCAGAAATGATTTTGGAAGGACTGCTTCCTTTTCCATTTCATTGAAGAGTTTGATGAGTGTAGGGATTATATCTTCTATAAATTTCTTGTAGAATTCAGCTGTGAATCCATCAGGACCTGGACTTTTTGTCAGCAGGTTTTTTATTACGTTTCATATTTCGTTGGCTATTATTGACTTATTGAGAATTGTTCTGTCTTCTTGATTCAGTTTTGGTAATTTGTACCTTTCTAGGAATCTGTCCATTTCTTCTGTATCTTCTATTCTGTGAGTGTAAAGATTCTCGAAGTAGCTTTTGATAATCTTCTGAAATTCCACTGGGTCTGTGGTGATTTCACCCTTTTCATTCCTTATTGCTTATATTTGAATTTTTTCTTTCCTCTTTTTGATGAGGTTAGCTAGGGGCTTGCTGATTTTATTTAGTCTTTCAAAGAACCAACCTTCTGATTCATTGATTCTTTGATCATCTCAGTTGAATTAATCTCTGCTCTAATCTTTATGATTTCTTCCTGTCTTTGGGCTCTGGGTTTGGTTTGCTCTTCCTTTTCTAGATGTCAGAGATACAACATTAGGGTATTTATTTGTTCCCGTTCTGTTTTCCTAATGTGTGCATTCATAGCTATGATTTTCCCTCTGAGAACTGTTGAATTTTCATCGAATTGTAGATATTGTTGAATTTTTTGTTTAATTTCATCTGTGACCCATTGATTGCTGAGCAGGGTGTTGTTTAATTTCCATGAATTTAGTGGGTTTTTCTGTTTTCTTTTGTTGCTTATTTCCAGTTTCATTGCACTGTGGTCAGATAATATAGATGGGATAATTTCTGTTTTCTTGCATGTACTTAAGCATGACCTGTGGACTAGTATGTGGTCTATTTTAGAAAATAACCCGTGTGCAGCTGAAAAAAGTGTGTATTCAGCTGTGGCTGGGTGGAACACTCTGTATATGTCCACCCGGTCTATTTGTTCCAAGCTCTGGTTCAGTTCTGCTACTTCTTTGCTAATTTTTTTTTGTCTGGTTGACCTACCTTTTTGAGATAAGGGGGTGTTAAGGTCTCCTGTTAAGATTGTGGTCTTGGATATTAGATTTTTCATGTCCATAAAGATTTGTCTTACATAGTTGGGTGCTCCTGTGTTTGGTGCATAGATATTTATGAGGGTTACCTCTTCCTCTTGAATTTTTCCCCTACCCAATATATAGTGGCCTTCTTTGTTTCATTTGATCATTCTTGGTTTGAAGTTGAGACTGTCTGAGAACAGAAGTGCTACTCCTGCTTTTTTTTTGAGGTGCTGGGGCATGCAGTATTGTTTTCCATCCTTTGACTTTAAGCATATGAATGTCTTTTTGAGTTAAGTGTATTTCTTGTATACAGCATATTGTTGGATTTGTTTCCTAATCCACTGTGCCAATCTAGTTCTCTTAATTCATGAATTGAGTCCATTTACATTGATGGTTATAATTGAAATGTGTTGACTTTGACTGTCATGTTATTTACATGCTGTTGTTTATTCCTTTTTGTCCTGTGTTTTAATTGTTTGCCCTATTTAGTGGGTTCCTTCTGTTCTCATTCGTGGAGTTCTGGTCATTGTGGTCCTTCTCTAGAATATCTTTTGGTAGCCTGTGTAGGGATGGCTTTGTCATCATGAAATTCTTTAGTTGTTCTTTGTTGTGGAAATATTTCACTTCTCCATAAAACTTGAAAGAGAATTTTGCAGGATATAGTAGTCTGGGCTGGAATTTGTTTTCATAGAGGACTTGAAGTACTCTGCTCCATGCTCTCCTTGCCTTCATGGTTTGTGAAGAGAAGTCAGCTGTAATTCTGATGGGTTTCCTTTGAGTGTGATCTGCTTATTTTTTCTATCAGCTTTCAGTATATTATTCTTGTGTTGGATTTCTGGGATCTTGACTATTATATGTCTTGGTGTGTTTTT
>PVKA01013817.1:0-54044 GCA_004027165.1 Ctenomys sociabilis | reverse complement strand
GATATAATTCAGCTACATAAATACCTGTAAATATAATATCATGTATGCACCTTGTACAATACCAAAACATTATGAAAACAGTTTGCAATGTATTATTTCATCGACTCTGTATGGTTATGGTGTTTTGAAACTGTCTGATTGACATTTGTATTTCAATAAAATAAAAATAAATGGAAAAAAAAAAGAAAAAAAAAAAGAAGAAGTTATTTTATTTTCCTGTGGGTATTTTGTTAAAGTGAATGTTCACGTATACATTGAAAGCTTTTTGTAAAGTCTAATAATATTTTTTCTAATAAGATGTTAGAGCTTCTCTTTGATTTTCATGGCATAGCTAATAAGAGAGCTAATCTAATCTTCCTTTCTATTTTATTTCAATGGGTAAAATTGTTAAACAACAGTGTAATAGTTAAGTAAATGAAAGCAATTTTTAGCTGCATTTAGAAAAGTATAAGAAATAATCAGATTTTTCTTATTTGACAGTATTAGATTGTATAGTTTAGTATAGCATATAGCATAGACAATATAAAATAAAAACAGTGGGCAATAATAGTCATCTGTGTATTGTGTTATCATTATTTAAAGGATGTAAGCTAGAGCTCCTATAGGGGAGTTAATAAAGCAAACACTTTGGGCTCTCTATAATTTTGTAGATCTTTTCCAATGTAAATCAAATCTACCATGCAGGTGAAATCAAATTGAGAAAAAAAAATTTAACAGACAATAAGCTTTGGAGGAGAAACTTATAATCTGAAGTGGCACTGTGCAATATTGAGAGCAGCAATACAAGCAGCTAAGGTGTTTCTCGTATTGTTTTTCTGCTGCCATGACAGACCTTAGGGCATTTTCAGAGACTCACTGATGTCTTTGGAAATGGTTGAGTGGTTTATACAGAACATTTTCTACAGTTGGGTCATCACTTAAGTAATATATTGAGGTAACTTTCTCTGTATTTCTGTAACTGGATGGGCTTTTGTAAAAAGATAGGTTATGCTTCACATTTTAAGATTATTGTAGCATGATGAATTGCTATACTTATGTCTGACCTACTCTTTAAAATGACTTTAAACTGATTATAGGTTGTATTCTTCACTGATGGCTAGTATTGAATGCATGTTGGAAGCTGGTTGATTTTCAGTGTGATGCACTAATTACTTGGGAACATAAACCTGATAATTCTACAAATGAAGAAATTCCAATAAATATTATAAAAAACAATTTCTTAGAAGAATTCAGATAATATATGTTCTTATCAACAAGATAGCAAAATGTTTTTCCAATATAAAACAAATACAAGGAAAGTTTTCAAAAGAATGGTAAATCATAATTTTTTCATTTACCATGATTTCTATCCCAATTCTGTGAATTTGATAAGAGTGTATGAATAGATGAGAGAGGGTATGAACAAAACACACCAAATCAAGAGATTGAATCGAGCAAAAAATATTTTGTAATATTCAGACAGAAGCTACTATTACAGATATATGAATGCTTAACTTTTTTTTCTAGTGAAGCAAAATTATGTTTATTAGTAAAGCACCAACACCATATCCTTCAAAATTACTGGAATTTCATTTGCCTCAGACTTATGACTTGACACCAAAGACATTGTGCAAAGAAAGCAAAGATTAAGTACACTTTAGGAGGATGGAGATAGTACACATTGGTGACATAAGAAAGCAGATGGACAAAAGAATTTTCAACAAAAGTTTTTAAAGCCAAGAGCAAAAAAATTAAACAATATTTACAGTAGATATAAATCTTGTACAATTTAAAAATCATTTTTTCAGATCATAGAGCATAAAGTGGGAAATGTGTATGTAGAGGATATCTAACTACTGCACATTTATCACCTATTAAAGTTGCTTATATGTACCACAAAGTAAAAAAACAAACAAACAAACAAATAACCATGAAAATTGCCTGATGAAAAATAAAATAATCGGTGCTTTTAATGGCTTCTTCTGGTTATCAGTGCTGCAAGACATAAGTCTCATCCAAACAGGTGATAAAACCAGGCACAAACCTTTACCAAATTAGACCCACCCATAGAAATATACTATCTACCAACATTTTCCATCAGAAGCTTTTGTTTGTTTTCATCTTTGAGACCCCTTTGGTCACAATATGTTACAAACTTTGTGTTTTATACACCATGATATCATATGTTTGTTTGGCACTATTCTAAAGCTAGTTTATAAGATGAGGAGGAGGATTCACAAAGAACCCAGAGCCCATAGGACATGTGAAGCCTCTGGGTGGAAATAAGAAGAGGAGTAAAATACTCAGTTCCACGGGGATCACTCATCATCAGTCCCACTTGTTTCTGACTGCTCATTCTCATTCTGCTCTTCATCACTGCCAAAGTCATTCACCCCTGGCTTTTCTTTTCCTCAATTTGCTCTTTTCTTGTCTTTTGCTTTGCTTTTCTCATCTCTCGTATTGAGCGTGATTTTCACCTTAAGAGATTTTGCCTCAGACTCAGATTTCTTTTTATCTTCTTCTTCCTCATTTATTTCCTCCTCAATTTCTTCCTTTTTGACAGTTTTCTGCCACATACTCTTAAACACCGACTGTAAGATGATGAAGTCTTCATAGATCTGCGATCCCTCCAAGTGGAATGTCTGAGCATTGTGACACAGAAGCATGACATCTTCCTCCAGGTCGCCCAAGCTCCAATATTTATGATTAGTAATTCTTTCCCTTATTCCTTTGAAATCCACTTGCTTCCTAATTAATTCACGATATCCTGGTAACTCTTTCCTGGAAGGTAACTGAATGAAGACTTCACTAAGCTTCCTACCTGAACTATCTTTGCAGTTGATTACAGTATCAATGAGTATTCATCTGTTTTGTCAGTTTGGGGGGACTTGGTGACAGCTTCTCAGTTGGAAGGTGGCCTCGCCTCTTCTTAGCTTTCTCTACATCTTCCTTGACAGGATCTTCGTTCACATTTCTTTGTCTTTTTCTCTTCTTAAGCTGTACTTCCTCTTCCATTTCTTCAAAATTGCCATCTTCAGTGGCCCCATAGTTTGCCTCTAACATAGTTCACAAACAACAACAGGCCTCTTGGCTTGGACCAAGCCTTTCCCACAGTGTAAAATGTAATTGAATGTTTAACTTTCTAAAATCCATAAGAACAATATAAAAGCCATTGAAAGAAAAAATTGTCAAGAAAGTTTAAATTTCTATAGTAAAATAACTTACTGAATTGCCATTTTTCTTCCAAAGATACAAGAAACATACTATTTATACAGATGACTTATACATCTAATACTTTTCTGTATACAATGGTAACTAAGGAAATCACACAAACAAAACTGTTTTTAATAGGCACAAGCAAGAACTGTAGATATCAAACAGAACCATTTTTAAGCATTAGAAACAACATTTTACCCAGTATCAATCTATATTAAGTAACTTGTTGATGTAGCTTAACAGACTAAGTTAGTCTGTTCTTTGAAGTAAACCAGAATACTGTAGATTAGGTAATTTGTGATCAACAGAAACTTATTTAAGGTAGAATTTTGAAGGCCAAGAAGTCAGCCTCTAAGAAGCACTTTCAGGCTGCATTATAACATGGCAGAAGAAAAGGACAAGCTGGCCTGCATGAGACAGATAGATGGTTGGAACAAGATAAAGTATGAGTGACAAGTTCTACAAAAAAGAAATAAAAGGAAAGGTAAGAAAAGAAGAGAAAGAAAGAGAAAGCTTACTTTTGAAACAAAGCTACTCTTTAATAGTTAACTCTTTCTCATACTAATGCCATTAATTTATTTTTGTTCTAGTCACAGATTAAGGATCTGGGATCACAAATTAACTTCGATGTGCAATTGGAATGGTGAAATTCAAATCCTTGTATCATGTTTCTGATCTGGAAAAAGTGATGCTATTCTGACATGCACAATGCATTTATTCCACTCCAATAATCCTCCAACTATTAACTCATCCTAGTACCAAATAAAAGAGTCCAAAATCAAGAGTCTTATATGAACTGGATATAGGTAAGTTTCAACGCACCATTTATCCTCAAGAAAATTCAGACCAGAGGGTAGCCTGGTGGTGTACACCTCTAATCCCAGTGCTGGGGAGGCTGAAAAGAGGAGGATCACTACAAGTCCATTTTGCATAGTGAGACCCTGTACCAAATACATAATAAGAAAAAAAAACTTCATACAAGTCAATGAGAATGTGAAATAAACATGTTATATACTTCTAAGTATGAATGATGAAACATGAGCCAGGCATTCACATTACAAATAAGGCTAGCCAAGAAGTATGGCCTGATACATGCCAAGTAAATCTGAATTTCAGCATAGAATCCACATTAAGTAACTAATCTGAAGACTACAAGGCCCCCATCTTTGGCATATTGATGTGGCAACTAGGAGCTCAAATTACTGTGGAGGCTCCATTCATATGGCTTTGCTGGGCTTAGAAGATTCCATATGTTGGAGTGTCATGTTTTCAACTATCTTAGACACATGATAGGATACTGTTCTGAGATATTGAGTGTGGCCCAATCCTTACACCACCATTAGACTTTGGTTTAGTTAGTACTTTCTTTGGTAGCTCTATTTCTGTCTGTAATCTGTGTTTAGACTTCTGATAGTTT
This sequence comes from Ctenomys sociabilis, assembly GCA_004027165.1. Lineage (NCBI taxonomy): Eukaryota > Metazoa > Chordata > Mammalia > Rodentia > Ctenomyidae > Ctenomys > Ctenomys sociabilis. The sequence continues at coordinate 49,432 of PVKA01013817.1, read as the reverse complement.
GTGGAATCCTTTGAAACTTGGTTGGAGAACATTATGCTCCTGAAACTCTTTAAATTGTCTATTCTTGCAGAGTTAGCTTCACATAGATGTCACCAAGTTTTACAGCCTATACCTTCTGGTCAAACCACAAATAGGGGCACTTGACCTACAAGTGAGATACTTAAGGTCACCTTGGATCTTAAGGAAGAGACATTCAAGACAGCCCTACACAATGAGCCTGTTCCCTCTGGGAACTCTGAGCTTGTTCCTTCTGCTCTATTAGCGATCTCAACTTGTGATAGGAGAGGCATCCTTCTTAAATTTCTTTTGAGTCCTTCTCTTATTGTTTGATGAATAACAAATACTCAGCTCTCTTTTATTCAAATGAATTTCTGTAGAATGATCACTTGACCATGACTTTAGTATTCTTTCCTCCGTGTGTGGCTTTAATCTTTTAAAGATCACATTGTAGATTTTCCAAATCTTTATATTTGATTGTATTTTAACTAAAAATTCTATCATTAAGTTTTTATGGCTCTGTCATATCTCAGTGTATGTTGCTAACAACTAGTCATGTAGCAGTGTGAATCTCTTGTTGGCTGCAATTTATTTTTTAAAAAATTTGTTCTAGTTCATCACTTAATTTATACCTTCCATATCCCCCTGGACATGGAATTGGAAATCTACCAAGTTCTTATAACAAGGATGGCCTTTACTTCAGTTTGAAATATCTTCTTGGCTTCATCTGAGAGCATCATCAGTATGACTTTCACTGTTCAGTTGTCTACCACGATCTGATTATGGCACTTAAGTAATCTCTGAGACATTTGAGAATCTTCCAATACCCTTGTAAACGTCAACCAGAATAGCTCATAAATCTTTATTTATTAACTACATTTTTATCGTTTTCCTGAAAAATTTTCTCGCTTCTATCACTTACTCAGTTTCAAAAGTGATTCTCATTTTCAGGATTTGTTATAGCAGCATTCGCACGAATTGGTGTTTATTTTTTGTTTTTACCACAAAATATCAAAGACTAGATAATATGTGAACTTATGAAAATATTTTCACAGTGGTAGAGGCTGGAAAAATCCAAGATAAAAGAGTACATCTGGAAAAGAAAGCTGATTAATTCATAACATAACAGAAGAACAGAGCATAAGTCAGTGCTGAAGCCACAGAGAACACAGACAGGAGAGCTCATTTTCATAACAAAGCTATTGCCATGGCAGTCACATTAGTCTGTCCATATAGTGAATGCCATATATTCTAGTCAAGTCTTAAAACTCCTACTATCTAATACTACCACATTAGCAATTAAATCTTAACATACACTCAGTAGGAGACATTTAAATCATAGGAAATCAGAAAAAAAGTGGGCTCAGGTTCAGACAGTACATTTCACGTGAAGGACTTCTTTAAGACATTGTCCTTCACATCAACAAAATCAAACATTTGATAGAGCCTTGATATTTTAATGTCGAAGATTGTATTAATATTATTAGGTAGTGAGTTGTACTTTATTTAAAGAATATTTTAATTTCTGATTTGGAATTAGAAATATCAATTTACTTTCTTATTTTGGAAGAAATGATTCTTTCCTTTCTAGTAAGATTTTGAGATGGTAAGGAGCTCATCTTGATAAAAGTCTGAAAAGAGTATTCATTATTACATCATAATATGTCATTTACATAAATGAAAAAGAAAAGATTATGAAAAATAACTTGGGAAAATTTTGGCAAACATATTTTATGAATAAACATGCAATTTATTGGCCTAGCATAGGTGTTTAGTAAATATATGTAATGAATGTGATGATTTTCAAATGTACTGAGGCTATTGTTTTTCTGGATAACCAAAATTTAGAAAAATTAAACTTGTCATTTAATTGAGAGTCAATAATATGTGTCCTTGTTTGAACCTGTTTAATATTATTATACACCAACTCTCTAGTTTTTGGCACAAGTCTCCCAAAACTCTGTAATTTCATGAATGATAAAGGAATAGCACCATATTTTATACAGTGTTTTCTTTTTCCTTAATTTTTTACACAAAAGCTTCTGCAAGCCTTGGAATCACCTGTGTGAGAGGAAGTTCTTGGGATCATGAGTCAGTTAATTTTTTTCCCATTGCTGTAACAAAATACCAGACACCAAAGTGAAATAGTGAAAGTTTTATGTAGTTCACAATTTGTGTGGATTTAAATACAAAATAAGCTGACTCCAAGCAGAGTGGTAAGGCACAGGGGCAACCACTGATGGCAGTAGAAGACATAAAGAGTAACAAGAGCAAAAGTGTAGAGAGCAAGCCTCTTTCCTCCCCTATATCGTAATCAGGCTGCCCACCCTAGGGAGCGTGCAGCACTCAGGCTATCTCCATGCCTTCCTCTTTTTTTATTTTTTATTTTTTGCAGAATCGGGTATTGAACTCAGGCCTTTGAGCTTGCCAGGGAAGTCCTTACTCTACTGAGCCATCTCCCTGGCCCCTCCATGCCTTAGTCTTGAACCACCTGAGAATATTCACAAAGTGAGGACCTAGGCCCCCGGCTGAGTCACTTAGTCAAACTTCTAAACTTCTCAAGTTGACACAATGAAGGAACCTTTCTTTACAACATATGAGGACATAAACAGCTACTCTAGTGCATGTCCTCTACACCCTAGGCTGTAAAACTGCTGATTCACCTAGTTAAGCTTCCAGAACTCTTAAGTTGACACAGTATATCAAGCATGACAACATGCTAATGAATGGCTCTTAGATTTGGAATCTTCTGTCTAGCTTCAGAATTTAGGATGACTATCAATGTATCAGTCTGCTTTCTATTATTGTAAAAAGTACATAAGATAATTATTTTAGTCCTCGTTTCATCACCCTGGATTTGTGACATAGCAGCACCTTAGGGAGTACATAGTAGAGGAGATTGCTCACCTCATATCAGCAGGGAAGATCAGATTGACACAAGCGGAGGCTAGAACTATAATACAGGATTATACCCCCATATTAGCCAGTTTTTTCACTGTTGATAGAAAATGTTTCACACAATAACTTAAAGAAAGAGAGGCCCAATGTGGCTCATATATGTAGAGTATTCAGTCCATGATCAGCTGACTTTGGCGTAGAATGTTAGGAAGGAAGGTCATGGTGGAACAACAGTGCTCAGTTAATGGTAACCAAGAAGCAGTGCAGGTGAACGAGATCAGAGCTAAAGGCCAAGTGATTAGATATGGACCCTGAAGTCATGTCTGTATGATACTTACAGGCAAACCTAGTTCTGTAGGCAGCCATACTCATTTTCTAGGTAGTTTGAAAACAAATCAAGGTGACAACTCCATTCACAGCTTACCCACTGCCAACTTGATGCCCAAATATTTATTTTAGCTGTATTTAATCTCTACATGAATACAATAGTAAATAATTCTACCTAACCTGATGCAGCTATCTTGCATTAAACTAAAAGTGCAATAATTCCAAGTTTCAACAACTATTCTAACATTTCTTTTGTTTGGTGGGCAGAATCAGGGATTGAACTCAGACCCTTGCACTTTCCAGGGAAGTACTTATTCCACTGAACCATCTCCCCATACCCCTAACATTTCTTAAATATCAAGCCAAAGTGTCTTCTGAGTTTCTAGGCCATATTTTATTATTTATTTATTTTTTATTGGAACAAAAATGAAAGAATTGTTATTTTTTATTAATTTTATTGAAAAACAAATAGCAACGGTACAGTTTCAAAACCAATTAATAGGACAGTTTCAGTAATTAGCACATTGTATATTTTTGTCTTCTGGTCTTCAAGGCCAGCTTTTAGCTGTGATTCTGTATAAACATTAAAAAGTAAAAGTATATCACCCTAAATACTAATGGCACAGGTCAAACATTACCAATCCAAAGTGAAGGAATATATAAAAATAGAGAAATAAGACCAAAATGACTGGAACATGGCAACAAAAGTAATACATCCCTTTGCTCCATATCCATTATCCAGGGCACTGGTGACATATGTGCTACAAAAGGTTTGGATAGCCCCACCCCATGGCCTTGCTTGTCATGGCCCAAAAGGCTTCTGAGGATGGTCCTGCTTTCAGCCTGTGATTTTTCCTGTTAAATGCTCTACATTTCTGCTATCTCTTAATTTCTAAGGTCTGTACTGAAACTTCAGCTTCATCACCATAGCTTCATGTAGTCCCCTTTTATGGGGGCATTGCCTGGACTCAGGCCTTTCTTTAAATCTGGAAGGAATTCTTCCTGATCTCATAAATATTTAATTCTGTACCACTGAAAGATTAACCTCACAAAATTAATGTCAAGGTCTACTTTTAGCTTGAATGAGAGCCACATCACTGGACAGGGTTTACCAAGTTCCCCTAAAGAAGACTATCTCAACTTGCCCCATCTTTGGAATAGATTGTATGTGCACTGACTTCTATTAGAGAAAAAGAATTTCAAAATTCAAATGTGAGAGGAATAAGGTTTATTAAGCAGAATGTTTATGTAAAGTAAGCACTCAGAAAGAACAGATTAGTGGCTCTCAAGGAAGAGGGACACTGTGCTCTGGATCTAGTTATCTTGATGTGGCCTGAGAGTCTCTTCAGGATGTGTAATTGATGACATATATTCTCTCTGGAAAGTTATCATTTGGCAGGCTGTTAGAATCCAAACAATTTATGTGTGTCTGAAATTGGAATATTCTGCCAAATAGTATTGTTTGCTTACAGATACATGTTTGTAGAGGAAGCACAATCTAAGACAAAATACACAGTCCTGGAACCCAGTTTACAGGTATGTTACATTAGGTTTCACTATGCTGCTTGGATTCATGGTGCTTCTCCTGTCTATAGCCTCCCCACCACTGGAGTTACAGGCACGAGCCACCACACCTAGACTTGGTTGCCAGCTCAGTATGCCCAGGGCAGGGCTGGTATGATATGTGGTGCTAAGGATCAAATCCCAGTCTCTATGCTTGCCTAAGCAGGTTCTTAGTCTGCTGAGCTACTTCACTGCCCCTACTCCCTTGGAAATTTTTAGAATAAGTTTCATAAATAGAAAAAATATATCTTGAACTGCAGATTGTCTTCAACGTATAATTTAAGTATGGTTTTCTTTTTCTTCTGTGTACTGTTTTTCTCCCCTACCTCAGCCAATCTCCCTGGAACCATCACAGCCTTTGAGTGCCAGTAGGATGAGTATAGTCAAAGGGCTCCTAGGATTCAAATTCCTGCTAATTTTTTCAAGAAGAAGCCATACTCTTCATCTGAAGTGAATATTTTACACTTTTCCTCCCTTGAACTGGAAATGGGTGGGCCCTTGTACATCTGTGAAATGCTCTCAATTAATGTTCCTCAAGTCTCTGTTTAAGTATCAGGCTTTCTAACAACGCTGACATGTGAGGCCTCATCTCTGCATATGCTTCCTTTTGGTTCAAAATTGAAGTCTTTAAACATTTTTACTTTTGCTTTTTTGCCCCTGGTTCATACTTTCTATGTGAATAAAAACAGTCAGCAACATCAAGGCTACAGCCTGAACAATGACTGCCTAGAAATTTCCTCCATGCCATTAATGAGTCTGTTCCCCTTAATCTTAGTTTTCTTTAAAGTTTTAGGACATAGGAAATGTATAGGTATTTTTTTTTTCTTTGACAGAGCCTCTAGTTCAAGTTTTTAGTTTGAAATCCAATTTCCTGAGCCAGGCTTTTCTGTCTGCATATATATCAGCCTTCTGGTCTTCTTATCTCTGGGTAGACTCACCCATCAGTATCTACTTACAGTGTTCTGAGCTATACTTCAAATTAACCTTTACAAATGCCCGTTGAAAAGCAGTTTAAAGATTCCTAATCTGCATAGTCAATTATAGCCACAACAGTAAACCCTATTTTTAAAAATGTATTTGGTACAGGGTCTCACTATGCGTCTTGGGCTTGTAGTGATTCTCCTATTTTCAGCCTTTCCAGAGCTGGGATTACAAGTGGGCACCATCGCACTTGGACTCTGTAGGCAGCTTAGCTAGCCTGAGGGTGGACTGGCATGGCATGTGGTGCAGGCATCGAACCCTAATCATTGTTTTTTGCCTAAACAGGTACTTAATCTGAGCTATCTCACTGACCCAATGAACTTGATTCTGTTACGAATTTTTGTATTGAGTTTCCAACTGCTAAAACACAAATCCAAAAATTCACAATTTAAAGAAGAGATCAGATTTGTCTTATGTTTTAATTTTATTTTATTATTTTATTTTATTTCATTTATTCATTTTTTTGGTTTATTGAAGTACAAATATCAATGAGACAGCTTCAAGAAACCTCCGCAAGATGGAGCTGATAAGTTAATACATTGCAAGCTGTTTTCACAATGTTTTAGAATCATAGAAGGTGCATACATGATACTATATTTACAGACACCACCATAGCATATGGCTCCTATCAGTAAAGAAAGAGAGTGTAGCTGCTTGTGCATCCCACTTTCTATACCTGAATTACATCAAAGATTCAACAATCAATACACTCTAACCTGTTACGCTCCTAGTGGTTGTCCACAGTACTGAAAGCCAACAAAATATCCTGTCCAACCACCATTAGTGCAAATCTTGCCTCTCATATGATTATGTAGAAGCACAGTGTTATCTATACCAACTGTACTGTTTATACAAACATACCATGATTCCTCCTTTCTATACCACCTCCTCTGTCCACACTCATCAGAGATGGGCACTCCATTGTCATTCAACCAACTTAGGTGCTTGAACTCGACAACACAATCCAACACAGTCCAGCATTCCACAACAATAGTGAGTTATTCAAAGAAGTTGTCGACCTAGCATTTACAGCTCAGCTTAATATTTGGCCCCGCGATGTATACTTCATTTTTATACTTTTCTGATGGATGGTTAAGATCTAGACAGAGCAAAACTAATATACCAACACATGTACTTTATGTTTCTTATGTGGTCACTGAAGTCCCCTCAGGGTTTTTCTTCTAGTCCTGTACCTTATTCGGTAGATTCTTTGTTTGTGTCATCCATGTGGATGAGTCATGGCCAATGCTTGACCAGTTTGCACTCTGTGACAGCTTGAGAGAAAGTTTTCTCTCCATGTGACTCTTTCAAGGCATATTACAGAACTTGAATTTCTTTGCTCTGCAACTCCATAATCTCCTTGTTCAGAAAATTTGGAGCTCAACTGAGTTTCATGATGTTGTAGTACAGGTTCTCGTATGTCCTGAATCTTTGCTGACCTTGAAAGGCTAGGGCCAAAATGTTGGCTGGCCTTGTGGCTCTTCTATTTCTCCAACTCTGATTTGTGAACTTAGGTTATTAACCATCAAGAAGAAAAGCTGATTAGCGTCCTGCAGCACATGGCATTCATTTTGCCTTATCTGACTCAATTGATTTTAGTTGCTGTTGTACGTTTCCTTTTGTATTTCTGCTTTTCGGTTGGTATACTAGGGAGATTATACGATATTTACACATGTGTGTCTGGTTTATTTCACTTATGAGTGTATGTTCAAGTGGCATTCACTTCAGTATAAATGCTTCAAACTTATCATTCTTAATAGATGAGAAATACTCCATTATATAGAAATATACCACATCTTTTTCAACCATTCCTCATGTTATGGACATCTTGGTTGTTTCCAAGATTTTGCTATTACACATTGTGCTGCTATGAAGATAGGTGCACAAATATCACTATGATACAATGTTTTCAGTTCCTCTGGGAAAATTCCCAGTAGGGGGATAGCCGCCTTGAATGGGATTTCTAGTCCTACTCTTTTGAGGAGTCTCCGCACTGACCTCCACAATGGTTATACCAGTCTACATTCCCACCAGCAGTGGAGAAGTGTTCCCTTTTCCCCACAACCTCTCCAACATTTGTTGTTGGTTGATTTCGTTATGATAGCCATTCTTTCTGGAGTGAGATGGTATCTCAGTGTTTTTTTTTATTTGCAATTCATGGATGACTAGCAATGTGGAGCATTTTTTTCATATATTTATTCACTCTTTAATTTTGTCTTCTGACAAGTGTGTATTCATCTCAGATGCCCATTTCTGAACTGGGTCTTTAAATCTGAGGGCCCAGTTATGTCTTAGTTCTTTATATATTCTAGATTGTAGACCTCTGTCTGATTGCTTATTAGTTAGTATTTTTTCAAAGTTTGTGGATTGTCGTTTCACTCTGTTGACAATTTCTTTTGACATGCAGAAGCTCATTATGAAGAGTTGATCCCAGTTGTTGATTCTTTCTAGTGCTTCCCATGCAAATATATGTTTGTTCATGAACACATTACCTACTCCTATGTCTTCAAGAGTTCCTCCTACTTGCTCTTCCAGGAGATTGAGTGTTTCTGTTTTAATGTTTAGATCTGTAATCCATTTTGACTTTAACTTAGTGCATGGTGATAGAGTTGGGTCAAGTTTTAGTTTTTGGCATGTAGAAAGCCATGTTTTCCAGCACCATTTGTTAAAGAGGCTATCTTTCTTCCAGTGAGCTTGTATAGCCACTTTGTCGAAGATCAGATGGCTGAGTGAGATTGTAGATGCCTCTACATCTTCTAATCTATTTCACTGAATAGATTAGAATAGATCCTCAGGTCTATTTTGTTGCCAATACCATGTTGATTTTATCACAGTGGCTTTGTAGTATAATTTCAAGTCAGGGATTGTGATTCCTCCTGCCTTGTCTTTATTGGCCAAGATTGTTTTTGCTATTCTAGGTCGTTTGTGGTTTCAAATAAATTTTAGAAATGATTTCTCTATGTCTGGGAGGTATGTTGGTGGCAGTTTGATAGGGATTGCATTAAATCTGTACAGCAATTTTGGGAGTATGGCCATCTTCACGATGTTGGTTCTTGCTATCCAGGAGCATGGAGTATCTTTCCATTTTCTGAAATCCTCTATAATCTCTTTTCTTAGGGTGTTGTAATTTTCCATGAAAAGATCTTTGACTTCCTTGGTTAAGTGAATCCCAAGGTATTTCATTCTCCGCGGTGCTATTGTAAAAGGTATTGTTTCTATTGTTTCCCTTTCAGTGTGCTTGTGATCTGTGTAGATGAATGCTATTGACTTTTGAGTATTGATTTTGTATCCTGCTGTGCTACTGAATTTCCCTATCAGTTGCAGTAGTTTCTTGGTGGAATTTTTGGGGTCTTCCAAGTAAAGTATCATGTCATCTGCAAATAGTGATACTTTAACTTCTTCTTTACCTATTCTTATTCCATTTATATCTCCCTCTTTTCTAATGGCTATTGCTAAGGATTCCAAGACAATATTGAGTGGGAGGGGTGATAGAGGACATCCTTGTCTTGTACCTGATTTAAGAGTAAAAATTTCAGTTTTTCCCCATTGAGGTTTATATTAACTTTTGGATTGTTATAGATAGCTTTTACCAAGTTAAGGTGGAATCCATCTATTCCAATTTTCTATAGGACCTTGAATGAGTGTTTGACTTTGTCACAGGCTTTCTCTGCATCAATTGAGATGATCATGTGGTTTTTAGATTTCAGTCTACTAATATAGTGTATTACATTTATAGATTTTCAAATATTGAACCATCCTTGCATCCCTGGGATGAATCCTACCTGGTCATAGTGTATGATTTTCTTGATGATTTGCTATATTCTATTTGCCAGGATTTTGTTGAGTATTTTTGCATCTATGTTGATAAGGGAGTTTGGCCTGTAGTTCTCCTTTTTGGTTGTATCTTTCCCTGGTTTTGGAATCAGTATTATATTTGACTCCAGAAATGTTTTTAGGAGGACTGTTTCCTTTTCAACTTCATGGAAGAGTTTGTGGAGTGTGGGGATTATATCTTCGATAAATTTCTTGTAGAATTCAGCTGTGAATCCATCAGGACCTGGACTTGTCTTTGTCGGTAGGCTTTTTAGTACGTTTTGTATTTCGTTGGCTGTTATCGGCTTATTGAGAGTTGTTACATTTTCTTGATTCAGTTTTGGTAATTTGTACATTTAGAGGAATCTGTCCATTTCTTCTGTGTCTTCTATTCTGTGAGCGTATAGATTCTCAAAGTAACTATTGATAATCTTCTCAATTTCCGCTGGGTCTGTGGTGATTTCACCCTTTTCATTCCTTATCACTTGTACTTGAATTATCTTTTCCCTCTTTTTGATGAGGTTGGCAAGAGGCTTATCAATTTTATTTAGGTTTTCAAAGAACCAACTATTTGATTTGTGGATTCTTTGAACTGTTGTCTTCATCTCAATTGAATTAATTTCTGCTCTAATCTTTATGATTTCTTCCCATCTTTGCGCTCTGGGTTTTGTTTGCTCTTCCTTTTCTAGTTGTCAGAGGTGCAAAATTAGGGTGCTAATTTGTTCCCTTTCTGTTTTCCTAATGTGTGAGTTCATAGCTATTATTTTCCCTCTAAGAACTGCTTTTATCCCGTCCCATGAATTCCAGTAAATTGTACTCAAATTTTCATTGAATTGTAGATATTGTTGAATTTCTTGTTGAATTTTTTCTGCAACCCATTGATTGCTGAGTAGGATGTTGTTTAGTTTCCATGAATTTAGTGTGTTTTTCTTGTTTCTTTTGTCATTTATTCCCAGATTCGTTGCATTGTGGTCAGATAGTGTTCATGAGATAATTTCTATTTTCTTGCATATACTTAGGCATGACCTCTGGACTAGTATGTGGTCTATTTTGGAAAATGACCCGTGTGCAGCTGAAAAAAAATGTGTATTCAGCTCTGGTTGGGCGGAACACTCTGTATATGTCCACCAGGTACATTTGTTCCAAGCTCTGGTTCAGTTCTGCTACTTCCTTGCTAATTTTTTGCCTGATTGAACTATCTTTTTGAGATAAGGGTGTGTTAAGGTCTCCTGTTAAGATTGTGTTCCTAGACATTAAGTTTTTCATGTCCCTTAAGATTTGTCTTACATAGTTGGGTGCTCCTGTGTTTGGCGCATAAATATTTATGAGTGTTTACTTCTTGCTCTTGAATTTTTCCCCTTACCAGTATATAGTGGCCTTCTTTGTGTCGTTTGATCATTCTTGGTTTGAAGTTGAGACTGTCTGAGAATAGAATTGCTACTCCTGCTTTTTACTGAGGTGCTGGGGCAAGTAGTATTTTTCATCCTTTGACTTTGAATCTGTGAATATCCTTTTAAGTTAAGTGTGTTTCTTGTATACAGCATATTGTTGGATTTTCTTTCCTAATCCATTGTGCCAGTGTATTTCTCTTAATTGGACAATTGAGTCCATTTACATTGATGGTTATAATTGAAATTTGCTGACTTATGTTTGTCATTTTATTTACCTGGTGTTGTTTCCTCCTTTGTAGCCTGTGTTTAATTTTCTGTCCTGTTTAGTGGGTTCCATCCATTCTCATTCATGGAGTTCTGGTCATTTTGATCTCTCTCTAGAACATCTTTAAGCAGCCTGTGAAGGGATGGCCTTGTCATCATGAGATTCTTTAGTTGTTCTTTATCATGGAAATATTTCACTACTCCATTAAACTTGAAAGAGAGTTTTGCAGGGTATAATAGTCTGGGCTGGAATTTGTTTTTGTGTAGGACTTGAAGAATTCTGCTCCATGCTCTCCTTGCCTTCATTGTTTGTGTAGAGAAGTCGGCTGTAATTCTGATGGGTTTTCCTTTGAATGTGACCTCCTTCTTTCTCGCAGCTTTCAGTATATTTTTTTTTGTGTTGGATTTCTGAGATCTTAAGTATTATATGTCTTGGTGTGTTTCTACTTGGGTTGAAGTAGTTTGGTGTTCTGTGTGCTTTGGTGACCTGAATGTTTGATTGTTTTCTCATATTTGGGAAATTTTCTGCGATTATTTCTCGCCAAATTCTTTTTATGTCATTTGTATTGTCTCCTTCTTTCTTGTTGATACCAATTATTCTCACATTGTTCATCTTGGCATCGTCTTGCAGGTGATGGCTTATTTTTTCTTGCATTCTTGTTGTTTTTAAGAGATCCTTTCTCACCTTTTCAGTAGCTGCTCTGGCATCTTCATGATCTGAAACTCTGTCTTCGTTTTCACTCAGACAGTTTTGTAGACTTGTGATTGATATTTTTAGTTCTTCTATATCTCTTTGACTTTTTTTCATGTGTTCTGTTTCTTTTCTGTATTGGTCATTCAAAGAATCCATCATATTTCTGATCTCCTCAATTTTTTTATCCGTGTCTTCTTTAGACATAGTTATTAATCTTTTTCTGCAGTGCTTCTTCCAAATTGGGTTTCTTCTGTATATTTCTGGACTTGTTTCTGTATTTCAGATGCTATGTCTTCAAAAAGTTCTTTTTTGATTTCAGAACTTATTTCTGCTTTGAGTTTTTCATGGTCTTTCTGCTGTTGTTTCTTTGTTTCAGAAGCTGTTAATTCATACATTTCAGCTGGAATAGTTCTCTCTGCACTTGTTCTCGGTGAGCATAGTTTTTTTCACTCAATGTTTCTGGAATTCATTCTTTATTTCAGATACTTTGTATTCAGATATTTCTTTTTTAATTTGGGGAATTACTTGTCATTTTCTTTCCTCTATAGCTTTCTGCTGTTGTTCCTTTGCTGCTGCATCTGTTAATTCATTCATTGGAGCTGAGCTAGTGTCCTCTATTGTTACTGGTGGACTTTAGGTCTGGGTTTGTGTTTTTCCCCTTGTCTTTGTCATTTTGCACAGCACTGACCTTTGAGCTTTGGTGTAGAGCTTTGGTGCAGTTATAACCTTAGCTTGTTATGAGATTCGGGTGCCAGTTTATTAAGTTAGAGATTATCCAGGTATTTCTATGCTGGATCTAGCTGTTGTGTTCAGTTCCTTTTTTGCTGCAGCTCCTTTGGTTCCCCTCCGTTGTTTCCCTGTTCAGGCAAGTACTGAACTGGGATGCAGAGCAAGTAATGAAAGTTCCCCATCTTAGCTGGCTTTGGGGTGAGGATCGGGAAAATTGCTGGGGTCAGCCCTTCTGTGTCAGGCCGATCGCTCTCTAGGTGGGCTGGCCTGGGCTTTGATGGGTCTTCTGGGCTCACAAAAGGATAGTGTATGATCTTATTCACCTAGTATGCTGTACTGGGTCGGCCAGCCTGAGCTGGGTCCGGGTCTACAGTTTGGAACCTGAGAAGGCTGGGAAAGGTCCTTCGCATGTAGCGGGCCTGGAGCCCTTATTCACAGGCCAGGCTGCACTGGGTTTCTGGCCCTGGCGTGGGACCGAGGATTGCTGAGAATGTCCCACCAGTGTCGCAGGCTTGGAGTTCCAACTCCAGGCCAACTTGCACTGGGTCTGGTGTTGGGTGGGATTGGCAATTGCTCGGAAATGTTTCTCTGGTGTGGTGGGCCTGGAGCTCTCACTGGGCCATGGGAGCTGGGTGAACAGGAATTCCTTCGCAAATGTCTCTCGTGCATGGTGGGCTTGGAGTTCAACACTCACTGAACTTTGATGCCCAGAGAATCGGGGAAATTCCCACTCATTCAGCGGGATTTAGGCCAGGGGATCTGTGGAGGTGCTGCTGAGTGGGTCCTGAGGTTTCAGGCCGGTCACTGGATTGGAGGGGTTGGGGGCAGGGATCTGGGTAATGTGCCTGGGAAGAAGCCAAAGGCTCTCCCTCAGACTCACCACACTCTCACTGATCTGGGATGCTTGCTGAGTCGTGCAAATTCCCAATCACTAGGATAGCTTTGGGCAGGATCCAGGAGGTCGCTGGAGTCTCCTGCACTGTCTCAGGCCGGTCTCTGGGACTGGACGGGCATGGGCATGACTGAGGAGAATGGCGGAGTCCGTCGCGCTGTCTCTGGGGCTGGGCTGTCTTATTTTTTAGAAGATTAAGGCTATGGTTATCTGATTCCATATTTAAAGTACATTACAGAGAAAGAGATTTGTTTCATTGCTGCCAGGAAACTAAGAAGGGGGCCCGTATTAGAGCAGAAGGGAAGATACTGATCAGCTGACACAGATCCGAAAATCGTGCCTTTATGACTCAATCACATACCAACTATTGTGGTACATTAATCTGTTAGGCTATTCCCAGTATGAGCAAAATGAAAACTGAGTTTACCACACACAACCTCCAGTGGCGTCATTTCCTTTCACTAAGCCCAACCTCTTATATGTATGACCGCTTCTCAATATCAACCTAATCTTGGGATCAAGCCCTCCATTCATGGGCATTGGAAGAATATTCAAACTCCAAATTGTCACAATTGGAATGCATAGCCTTGTTAACTGGAAGACTGGAATGTTTAGTTTTTTGCCCATTGTTCTCCAGAGGGTGAAGAAGGGCTGGAGATTAAGTTTGATAATGAATGACGAGTGATGCTTTTCCTAATGCAACTGACACAAAAGTTTCTGAAAATTTGTTTTTGAAGGTTTAATAGGCATATCTGTGAGTATATTTCAACTTTATGGAGATAGAAACTATACCACCTAAGATATTTCCAGATTTTAGTTTATGTATCTCTCAGCTTTGTTATTCATTTTCAAAGTTTATAATAAATCTGCAAATATAAATATCTTTTACAGTGTATCATATAGTTTTATAGTTCCTATCATGTGATTTATTTTAGTAACAGTGAATATGAGGATGTGATTTGGAGGAGCCCTCAAATTATAGTTAATATATCAGAAGTATGAAAACCAGGACTTTTGATTGTCATCTGAAGTTAGAATAATCTTTGCACTGAGTCCTTAGCCTGTAGGGTTTTAACCAACTTGAGTGCATAGTTTAATTGATTGTAGCATATTAAGCTGGTTCCTGGAGAGATGAAACACTGGGTGGTAGAAGATAAACAAAGATAAAACTTACATATTTATTCTCAAAAGTGTGAATGGAAACAGATTAGAATTGAAGAATGAAGGTTTTAATGAAAGGAGTTGAAATATAACATTTTAACCCATTGTTTTAATGGAAAAACATAGAAATAGAGCTAGAGATAACTCAAACAGACAAATGCTGAAATAGAAAAAAAGAAAGAGAACAAAAAATAAGTAATCTAATAAAATAATCAACATGTATTTTACTGCATTTTAGTGTAAAATATGTTGAATTCTTGCTTATTTTTTATGAATTAATATATTGTTTATTAACTCAACCCTTCAACTTTTAATTCTTTTCATCTTGATTATGTTCTTACTGTTGATGATGACACTGTACATTTTAGAAAGTTTATTTTTGTGACCAGTATGGAGGGTCAGAGAGATGTTATTTTATTTTTTCTCTATGTCTTTTATTATTGGTGTAGTTGTCTTCATCATGTCAGTTTGTGCCAAAGCTGAGGAAAGCTGGTGGAAAACCACAGGTTATTGATTGGTCTCTTCTCAGAACTCTTCATTTTCTTGGGTGAGAAAAATTTTTTGTCTATTTTTGAAAATTCACTTTAAATAAATGAATGCAGACAAAGTAACCAGAAAAGGCCTACTCATACAGTGTTACATGCATGCAAACATGTTAACATGCATGAAAGCATCACAGGGGAGAGTGCCTGATACTCTTATGAGGTCCAGATGCTTGTATAAGAAGAGGTAAAGAGCAACAGAAGATTTATGGGAACGTTTAAGGGTGGTAACAGATCCTTATGCCCTGAGGAAAGAAATATTACCTAGAAAGTCCAAGAAGAATGTGCACAAACAGGTTTTGTTAAATGTCCCCCATTCCATTATTATTATTTTTTTTTTTTGTCTTTTTGAGACAGGGTTTCACTATGCAGTTCAGGCTGACCTTAAGCTCACTTTGTAGCTCAGGCTGGTCTCGAACTCACAACAATTCTCCTGCCTCAGACTTCCAAGTGCTGGGATTACAGGCTTGCGCCACCATGCCCAGCAAGCCCCATTCCATTATTAAATCATGCTTTTTAAAAAATTGTTTTCCTATATGATTCTTTTCCATCAAATTTAATCTCTAAGTCATTTTGAAGATTTTTGAGTAACATAAAATTTTGATTAAATAAACTTATCATGCTTTTCTATTTTCATTCTGTCTTTTGTTACAGATGTGTGCTTTAAAATCATTGTGATAAACAAGGAAAAAGTTTTACAAACTGTCTTTTCTATAGTGTAAAGACACACCGGGGGAACACCATGTGAGTGAAGACCTAGGTAAGTAGTACAAGTGTAACAAGTAAGAAATACTGGAACACAATATGGGCGACAAAGGATCCTTAAGCAGCAAGGTGGTTCTGGCAAGACACCTACTTTAGACATCTGGCCTCTAGAACTGAGAGAATGATTCAGATCTTCCAGTGTGTGATAAATTGTTACATGAGCCCTAGGACACTAATAACATATTTAAGACCATTCTCTTTATAAAATAATTTTTCAAATCTCTATTTAATTATTATAGGAATAATTCAATTTAATTTCATGATTAGCTTAATTCTGCTTGTTAAGAACATTCATAGAACCTTACGTTCTCCTATTTACTGATTTACTGTCAACAAATTTGCAATTTTATGTGTATTTCTGTGACTTTTAAATTCTATCTACTCCTTAGCCTCTGGTCTAAATCCTTTTCAGTGATGTTTTAAAATTCTTCATTATTCCCAACATGGGTATAATCTGTTCTTAATGTATATTCTATAATATTTCTTAAACAAAAAATAACATTATTAAATACTTAAAATGCAAATGAATTTAGATTTAAATAAGAAAGTGTACACAAAACTAACTAGTAAATGTATGCAAAGATAGTTTTTGTATTTCATTATTGAATCAACATCAGGGAAGTCATAGATAATTTTAAAATGAATATTGAGGAAATTATACAGTATGAAGGATGCAAAAGAATTCCTTTATCATTATTAATTTTATGATTTAATCTTTTTGCTATATTGATCTGAGGCAGTAACCTATTACAGAAAGTAGGAAGGAAAAATGTTGTATCTTGTACAGACTTGAAAATTCTGTCATATATGAGAATGAAACACAGATACAAAATGTTTCAGGGTGTGAAACTTTCAGAGATATCCTCTAGACTCTGGTTTAATACTAAATGTTGCTAATCTTAATATATTTTTGAAAAGTCTAATGTTTATGTAATTATGAAGCTATTGCTGATAATTTTATTTTGGTTATATAATACAATGTGTGAAAATAAGTAGTGTATTATTACTTCCTTTTTTTTTTTTTTTTTTGGTGAAACTTGGGATTAAACTCAGGCCCTTGTGCTTGCAAGGGAAGTGCTTATTCTACTGAGCCATTTCCCTGTCCCCTTCCTATTTTGTATTTTCAGTAGGTGATCACTAATAACATTTTTTATGATGCTGCCTTTTTTTTTTTTCCACTCTGGAATTCCTGAAAAACTAATTTAGGTTTCTCCCAAGGACTTTTACCTTCATGTCACAAAAATATCTCCAATTTTACTGCAAATTCTATTTTGGCTCATTATCATTTCATCAATTCATTTTGCCTAAGCATTTTAGTTTTATGACTCTAGTAAGAAGAAACTACTAGTTTATAAGAAGAAATGTCTAGATAATTACTAATGATTGAAAGTATAGGTATTTTGCTAATGGAACTGACTGCAATATAAATTCCTTTTGAAATTTTTGTTGCTTTCAGCATAGGAGTTTTGAACACTAAGTGCGGTTTGCAGGCAAAGCACATTTCATTTTCAGAATAAAGGGAAAATTAGAAATCTTGAATTGTTGATGTTGATTATATGACATAATTATTATGAGAAACACCTGCTATGATGTGGATCTTAAATGTCTTTCCAAGGACTATCTGCTAACAGGCTGGTCATTATTGGGAGGTGGTGGAATTTTTAGGGGATGGAGCCTTGTGAAAATAACTTAGGTTGTATCCATTTATCTGTAAAAGACTCAAATTTATTATTCTTTATAGCAGAGTAGTACTCCAGTATATTAAAAAGCAGGGTAACAATATATGAAATATATAACACATTAAACATTGTTATTGTCCTATTCTCTGGTTTTGAAATTTTGTAACATTGTTTTTCTCTTAAAACACAAGTTAGGATATTAATCAGATAAATGTCCTTGAATGGGATCATGAAACTTTAGCCACTTTCACTCTCTCCCTCCTTGCTTCAGAGACTTCATTCAGTGAACTGATTTCATCTTCCAGCTGTCTCAACCATGATGTACTGCCCCAATATGGCCCCAAAACATGTTTCTGGGACCATGACCAGGAACTGGATGCTTTGAAACAAGAACACAAAATAAAAGTCTTCTACTTTCATAAATGGTTAAATTCTGTTTAGCTGCTAGATATAGGTCTGATGAGAATTTTCTGGTGTGACAATCCTTAGTTTCCCAGATCTTAGCAAGTCAACCAAGTTTTGGCAAAGTGTGATATACATGTAGCCCGAATAAAAATGCTATCAGTACAAATTTGCTTTGCGTGAAGAGACCATTCCTTCCCCTTTGCAGACTCGGTCTCCAATTCCAACAGAAAGACTACTACAAATGTGGAAATCTTGGAAAATGACATTTAGATAGTGAAATCCTAGTTTTGAGACCTGACTGTACTAGTTATTCCATGTGCACTTTAACAAACTACTTGGTGTCTTAGTTTCCTTTATCCTGTTGACACAAAGTCGCTGGCACCTAAAGTTCAAGAGAGAAAGATTTATTTAGCTCACAGTTTGTAGTTTCAGTATATAACCCATTGGCTCATGGCAGAAGGGCAACAGTTTGTAGCAGTGGAAGACAGCAAAATCAAGAAGGTAGAGAGAAGGAACAAACTGTTTTCTCTCTCTTGTATGTATTCTGTCATTGTTGGCTATTGTATGCAGGCTACCAAGGGTATAACACTCACATTCTTAGTCCCAGGATTGGGCCATGAATCAATCACAAAATCTAGATTCAGCCAACTCAGTAAAGCTTCCTCTTTTGACTACATGAGGATTTTGTACATCTAGATACAAACCGTAACACTTGCATAGTACTATCTTCATTTGTAAAGTGAAACTCAACCCAATTAAGATGGCTAGAAAGAATAAGGAAATTTAGAAGGAAGCAAAATAAAATGGAAAATAGAGAAAGCAAAAGAAAAATGGAAGGCTGTTTTGAAAGTTTACTGCAACTACTTTTTGATGTTTATTATCAGTACAAGAAAAATACATAAATGTACCTTCATTCTACTAACTCAGGTTAACAAATTTAACTTCATTTCTATAGTGACTTACATGACATACATGACTTTGATGCTAAAAGACTGGACTAATAATGACATCATGTTAATAATAATGACTGAAGAGAATACTGTAAAATTCCATGAATGTGCAAAGTCAGTGGCACAGTGAATGCCGGGATCTAAGTAGGTGATCACAGTGGGTTTCTCCCAGTTCGATTTCTGTTCCAAGTGAACAGTAGAATTGGAATTCTCATTATGGAAGTAATAGTGGTAGTTTAGGGAGAGAAATGAGTCTAAATCCAGGAATTTCAGCACCTGGGAATCTAGATCAGTTTTATAATTGTATATTTTATAAAGCCATCAAATTGGAGAAATTATACTTTATATGTAGGAGCAGTGTCAGAGGAAAAGTTTAAGAATAGTAAATATGACAACAAGTGCAAATATTAGGGACATTGGCACAACTGACAGCTTGTTAGTCCACAGATGAGCCCAGGATACCTATTGATCTAAATACCATGACAATCTCAGGCACTTGGATGTTCATATTGTGCTAAGAATTGATGTATAATAGGGACACAAAATACTGAATATTGAAAATCATCCGATTTCTATGAAGCATGTTGTAACACATCAACACTTACTGTTCCTCCAGATGTGTCAGCAAACATTTGCTCACCAGTCATTTGAATCCCCTTACCATAACAGACCAAATGGAAATATGATTAGTGCTCACTTTTTTTTAGACTGAGATAAGGCCAGGGGCTGAGCATTTATTCATGATGCATCAAATGTTTACAGTGAAGATTATAAAGGATAAAGGATTAAAAATCTTTACATTTAAGCATTTTAAGTTTGGGGAATATTATTATATTTAATCCAATTCATACTTAAAACATGAATAATTCACTTTCAGAAAATCACATGATTGAATTTTTAATGTAAATAACAACTATTTTAATGGCTGATGTTTGTCCAAGTTCATCTTTGTTGTTCTGAAGTCACAAAAGATGTCAGAGAAATATAGTTTGTGAATTATTGTGGAACATATGTAAATTATATAACATAATGTTTAAAAAAATATATCCTCTCTTTATACAGAATTGTCAGTGACATAGCTAGCCCTTAATTTGCCTTTCCTTTTACTTCTTAATAACTTTTCCCTAATATCATTATCTCAATTATTTTCATATTTTACTTAACTATTGAATTTAAGATCACTGCCTCTAATCCTAAAGGTTAAGCAATTATATTGTTTTAAAAAATTATCACCTAAATGAAAATTATTAATTATATAATTTTGACAATGTATAACAAAGGATAAATGGACTATTTAAGTATCTACCTAGTTAATAAAGAGTAAATATTTTCAGATACTCAGCTCTCATCCTTGGGGCTGTACATTCATAGTCTACTGTACTTTCCAAAAAATCTTCATTTAATGTATTTTGATAACAGCACTCAAAGAATGCTTATATCACTGTTTTCCCTATTGTTTTCTAATAATAAAAATATGTTCAAGAGAAGCTCACAAATTATCAGGTGGAGGCATGCATTGTATGTATTCTATAGCCTAGCCACATAATTTTGGGCTGTATAATAAGTAGAAACTATAAATCTAATTTCAGTTAAGCAAAGTCTAAAACGATGTAACAGCACTATCTCTGTGGACACGCTCATTCTGAGAAGCTGGTTTGTAAATTTGTTTATACAAATACAGTAAAAGACATGGAAATATTCTTTAGTTCAAACAACTTGATATAATATTAAAAATTAACTGGTATTTTGATTAAAAATGACTGGCATTCCTTTATTATAAGTATACCAAAATTAAATGTGGTAAACAGGGAAAAAGCTATCCATGTATGCTATTTCATTGAAATTTCACTTACATTTGAATCAGGTGTAAAAGAACCATTAATGTCCTGCAGTGACTAGTCTGACTATGCTACAAGCCTCAATGACATGTTACCCAACCATGACTGTTTCTCATTTCAAATCACAGATTCCTCTGTGCTCAATGATTATTCTTTGCCTGTCAGTCTGGTCTTCTAATTATGTACTGATTGTTATGACATACCAATTACTGTCATACAGTCACTCAGGTAATTTTTTTTATAAAAGGGGTAATGAATTCAAGAGACAAAAAAGTCACAGGACTGTCCTGCTACAAGGTTATATATTGTTAGATTTCTAAATTTCTGTGTAAAAATGTGTAGATGCTTATTCTTATTTTCAACTATTTTTTATCTTTTTTCTTCATATACTGGAAGAACTCAAAGTTTAACATATCAATACCCAATCGAAAATACCTGTTTCATGTTATGTCTAAGGTGTTTGATATCCCAACAGATAATCACATTATCTGATTAAGCTCAACTGCCTATGTTATAGGGTACCAATAATAAATCTCTCTTCTAGAGAGTTAACAAACTAAGTTTTCAGACCAAAAATTAGAGAAAAAGAAGGGCTGGAAGACAGCCAAGATTTTGTCTCTTGCCTTTCAAAGTTAGTGAAGTCTCAGCCCATAGGAGAACCTGCATTGTAACATGTAACTCCGTTGTGTCCCAAATTTTTTGATTCAGGAGCTTATGCAGCCATAGAAGAGTGTGATTGAGATGTAGAGTATGCCTAAGGAGAGTCACATGGAGAGAAAACATTCTCTCAGGCTTCCACAGAGAGCAAATTGGTCAGGCAGTGGCTGTGACTCATCCACATGAGTGGATGACACTGACAAAGGATCTATAAACTGTGGTACATGGTTTGAGGGTAAATCCTGAGGGGATTTGACTGACCTTGTCAGACACAATAATTATGTTTCTTGTTATATAAGTCTTGTTTTATCTGGGTCTTAGCCATCCAGCAAAAACATATGAAAACAGAATATAAAAAGTAAAGACATATTAACATACTGAGTTGTAAAAGGCTCAAGTCAACAACTTTGGACATTGCCAGACTTACGGATAACCCACTACTATTGTGAACTAATATTAAGCTGAGCTGTAAATGGATATGGTCGACAATTTCTTTGAATAACTCCCTATATTGTGATATTTTGCTGAATTCATTCACCTACAGTATTTAAACGACAATGGAATGCCCTTCTCTGACAAAATTAACCAAAAAAATGGGATAGGAATGAATGAATGACCATTTTGTATCTGTACACTCAAAATAGTTAGGATAGATACACAGCTTCATTCTCCTAATTCAATGAATAGAGAGGTTTGTTCTGATACTGTTTGAGACAGGATATCATGTCTGCTTCTTTTATAATGCATAATCACTAAGACAAAAATATGTAATGTATTAATTATTGAAAATGTGCTAGTTGTAAAACTGTCTTATTGGTATTTGTTTCTCAATAAAATTATTTAAAAAATAATGGAAAACATTGAAAAAAAGATTATTCTTAATCTCGCATTTTCCTTCCCCAACACACCAAATTTGCACCATTTCAAGGCCTTCATGTTTCATAGTTGGTCTTCCACTAAACTATCTTGCACTTTAATAAGCAGTTAAAATGTCAGCTCCCTCAAATCATTTTTCATTTAGTATTTCAACCATAATCTTGGGACCTGATAGATATGGCTTACAAATTCAGATGCAATACATCCCCTGTTTCTTTCTCTTTGTAGGCTTTAACAGTATTTGGTGTTATTTTCATGTCATATTCATTTGCTAGGACAGTTATAACAATACCACTAAGGTGGCTTTTTGATAAAAGGAAATCCAAAATCAAGTTGTCAGCCCAATAAACTTCTCTTGAAGTCTCTTCCTTTGTAAATGACTGTCATCTCACTGTTTTCATGATTGTTTCTCTGTTTTCACCTCCCTCATGTCTCTGTGTCCAAGCTTTCTTTTATACTACAAAATAGATTAGACAATATTCACCCTATTGGTTTGTTTGTTACTTTACCAGCTATTTAAAGATTCTTTTTAAATACAATATATATGAGGTACTGTTGGTTTGTACTTCAAATTATGAATTTGGGAACATGTCCATTTTCATCCCTAAAAAGTGATATTTAAGCTCTAGTTTTACTACCTATATTCTCTCTTCCCCCATTATAACATGAGTTTTGTGATGAGAGGGACACTCCTGACTTCACTGTTTACTTCTTAACTAGTGAGAGTTAATGTTTGTGGTTAGCTGCAGTTAGGAGGCAATGGATATTTGTTAAATATTTGAATGACTTATTCCTCTGAATCAATACTGAATTCTAGTGACAAGGAGTATATTAAGCAATTGTTGTATAGTCAGGGAGAGACTGCAAATATTTTCTTCCCCCAAATACTTGCAAAATTGCCTATGCTGAGGTTGTTATAGCATTTTATATATCACTGGAAACTGTAAAACCAAAAATGAAGAATCTGTGTTTCTATTATACATCTTGGAAACTGAATAAAGTATAAATTGTGCTACCAGTTGTAGGTCTTGATTTCCGATAAAACACATTTTTTTTCAGTCATGTTTAGTGCCTTCATAGAATGTAAAGCAATACAAAGTAGAAGTTTCAGTTGAAATGTCAATATAAAAAGGCATTAGTAGAAAAGTTTTCATCAAGAAAGTGCAGCAAACCAAAAAAGAGCTAATATTCAACCTTGAAGGATGATAATATGTAGAACCAGATGTATTGGTTTCAAAATATATGTCTTCACAAATATGCTGGAGCACTAGAGAGGACTGTCCCCCACTGGAGGTTCTTGAAGCTATTTTCACGGTAGGGAAGGTGCGTGCAAAAGTGGAGCTTATTCACTAGAAGAGAAACAATTACATTTTCACCATTCTGTGCCTCACTGAATAGATGAAGATGCTGTCCATGCTATAAATTCTAATTAGCTTGAACTACATTAAGGGAAGTTTATCCAAGTTATTTTTATTACTTATGATGCATTATGATTATAATGTTTATCTAACATACATGAATTTAATTCTTCTTCTTCTTACATAATATTAACAACAGGATTGCCTCTGAAAATCACTCTTATGTGAATGTTTCCATGAGATTGACCATGATACAATGTGAAAAATACTGAGAGAATCTGTTGCTCCTTACATTCTTAGAAAAAGTTTGGTTATTTTCCATGATGTAAACTGTAGACCTTGTAGGTGGTTGTAAGGTAACATATAAAACTAGTTTATAGGCAAGAAAGGCCCTGGCAAGTAAAAGCTCCAGAAAAGATGGCTGACATAATTTTTGCTAAAGAAAACAGAGAGAAAAAAAGAACACTCCAGCTATCTCATAATTTCTCTCTTTCTTTATGCTCATCAGTAATAATTCTATTATTACTTTCACTATGGCAAAATCAACTCAAAAGAGGAAATGTTTTCTTCAGTCTAAAATTTCAGAGGATGGAGCAGGGGAGATAGCTCAGTAGAATAAGTGCTTGCTTAGCAAGCATAAGGGCCTGTGTTCAATCTCTGCTTCAGCCAAAAAATAAAAAAATAAATAAAAATAAAGTTTCAGAGGGTTCAACTCATGGTCAGCAGGCTTCATTGCACTTAGCCTGTGTTGAAGTAGAAATCCATGGTAGAAAAGAGTAGCAGAGAAAAGCTGTTCATTTTTTGCACCCAGGAAACATTGTGGGGTGAAAAATGCTGGAGAACACAGTATGGGGATCAGACTTCGCTGTCAGTGCCTCCCCTTCACAAGATTCTCCCTCTAGTAGGCTAAACTTCCTGAGTCTGAATTACCTTGAGATAGTGCCATCAGTTCATGATCTCATCGAAGGATCAATCTACTGCCACAGTTAGATGATCCACTTATCACTGCAAATGCCCCATGGATACAGTCAGAAGTATACTCTATTCATTTCCTAGATTTTTCTGAATCTAATCAGAACTATTGTCTCCAAGACATATCTGTACAGAGGGAGCACAACCACAAAGGTGTGTTTGTGTACTTCTTCTATCTTACCTATGTGCTGTGCAAAATGATGGATTTATTTTTTTGTTATACCCCTTTCCTAACTAGCTCACAATGTTGTTGGTTGAAAAGATTTCACACATCAAAGCAACCAACCTAACTTCTGTGGATGTGAAAACAAGCTTCCAGGAAGACTTTGACCTTTCTAACTAAACTTGACACCTTTTCTTCCCCTTTGAATTATGAGCCAAACTCACATTTTCTCTCCCAATTTTCATCTTCTATTGTGAGAAAATAAGGTGAAAAGCAAACTCCAAATCCCAAAACACACTGGAAACTCATTCTGTGCTATTTCCTTTTGACCATGAGATTTCCCCACTCACTGTCAGGAATAGACTGTTTCAGGAAGCAAACTTTGCAATGTTAATAGCATATAGCACTTTCAGACTCCAAAGCCCAAACTTGTCCCTGAAGTTTCCTTTTTTCAGTAACTGGGGGCCCTGGATATGGTAATCTAGGGTTCAAATATAGTTTTCTTTCTATACTGTGCTTTGATTTTCTTTCCTTCTCTTTTGTAATAATGTATATCTGGATTTTTCCTCTGACAATCATTGGTACAGAATAGAGCATCAGAAATATTTAAAAACTGTTGGTAACATACAAATGATGTGGATATTTCTTCAGAGTATTGCTTTATTTTCTGACACAAACCTTTTGTATAGAAACCAGAAATCATACAAAACTTTTCTTTCATATAATAATTAAAAGATAGAATATTATCTTACATGGAGAAAGTAGCTCCATTTGGAGAAAATTTGGAAAACATATTGATTGTTTCCCTCAGCTTAAAAGGCAAAACTTGAAGTAAGTTATCTTAACTAATACAAGGATGTGTTTAGAAATAAAGAAAATGTGGTATTCTAGAGAATATTTTCTGTTTAGAATTTTTGTTCTGATGCCATTCTCTTGTCAAAGGAGCAGTGTTCTTACTCTTTTAGATTTTTTAACATCTTAGTGACTTCCTAAATTTTTTGGCAAATGCTAATAAGCAGAGAGATTAATATAAAAACAAAAAAATTAAATGTTTTCCAATTGATTGTTTTGCATATATGTATCTATATTTACTTGTTTGAAAAAAATTATGCTTTATGGGCTGGCCAGATATCTTAGCAGATTAAAGCTCCTTGGATGTGCTAAAATGAAGACTAAGATTAAGCGTGGTGGCACAGAAATGTAATCCCAGTGCTTGGGAGGATCACAGTTTGTAGGTTTTAGTCCACAGTTAGCTGGCTCCATGGTAGGGTGGCACAGGGCAGAGGGAAACAGTTTACAGAAGAACAAGACAGAAAAAGCAACAAGAGAGAAGAGCAGAGAGGGAGACAAAACTCTCTCTGCTCTTTTTTTTATATAATCTGGAGAGTTGGGATTAGGGTGCTGCCAATCCCGTCAGCAGACTGATCCATCAATCATGCATCTTAATCCCAGCACAGTGAAACACTCTATATTCAGCTACCTTGAAAATCAAGCAAACAAATGAACAAACAAACAAATGAAAGGAAAGAAACTATGACAGCATGAGGCCTTTTGGATACATCTAGACACAAACCATAGCAACATTTGATGGATTCCAATATGACAGATTCTGAAAAGAAACTTTAAGAGTAAATCACCTTATTGTGGAGGATGTTTGCACTTGTTTTTTTCTAATTTTTTGTTTGTTTCTTATAATTTTTTATCTAATTCTATTACTTACTTATTCCTGAAATTTTTGTCTCTTACTGTCCATGCCTTTTTTTCTGTCCTATCTTTTAAAAGTCTTTTAATTTTCCCTTTACCTGCCTGATTTTCTCAGTATTATTAATAATTTTAGCCTTTTAAGTGTATTTGGTAGTTGAAGAGTCTCATCATGTAGCTCAGACTTGTGGTGATTCTCCTGATTTCAGACTCCCCAGTTGTGGGCTTACAGGTGTGCACCACCGTGCCAGGTTTTGTTGGCCAGCACAGCATCCCCAAGGTTCTGTGGCTGGCACTGGTACCGGGATCCATCCAGGATTCTTATACTTGCCAGACAGGTGCTCAGAACACTGCAACATCTCCCCAGCCCTTCTTTTCATTGTTAAGGGTGGTATAGTTATTGATATTCTTTGATGCTTACTGCATTGAATATACTTGTGCTGTCATTGTTACTTCAGTGTGCTTTCTCTTTTCTGAAAACTAGTGATTATTGAATCTTACTATTTGAGACTAGCAAATCCACTACCAAACCCTGTTTCTTTTCTGAAAACTAGTGATTATTGAGTCTTACTATTTGAGACTAGCAAATCCTCTCACAAAACTGAAAGTAGTTGTCCATTGCAAATGATGACCTCAATGTATGCACAATCTGCAATATGGAAACACACAAAAAATGAGATGAAACAAAATCAAACAAGGCAACATGATTCCTCTAAAGTCCATAACTGATTAATAAATGAATGCAGAATACTATTGTATATAATATGCTTCCACAGTCTTAATTTTCAGAAGTTGTGCTTTGGATGGTGATTGGATCTTGAGGAAACTATACTCATCAGTGAATTAATACATGGAAGAGTTAATAAGTGAATATGATGTTAGATTTTGGGGCCAAGTCATAAGCTTAATCCTGGAATGGTATAGTTTTGGTGCTTAGGCGATCTCTTTCTTTCTGTTCATTTTGGTTACCATATGTTTTTCAGCTTTTCTCCTCCATGTTCCTTTACCAAGTCATTGCTGTACTGGAACCAGTTGACCATGAGCCCACTAACATCAGAAGCCCAAATAAACATTTCCCTCTTTAAATTGCTGGTGTTGTATGTCTTGCTTTCTGAAAAGTAACTGTCTTGGTTACTTTTCTCATTGTTAAGACATACTACCCAACACTCAAAGGAGAAAAGGTTTACTTAACCTCACAGTTTATATGTTTCAGCCTATAATCAACTGGTCCTAAGGCAATGTGGCATGCAGAAGAGGGGAATTACAGAGGGGAAACAGTTCAGAGCAAGCACATAGGTGTGAGCAATCAAGCAAAGAAAAATAAAGACAAACCTCTTCCTGTCCTTTATATTCTACCAAGTTTTCGGGAATTAAGGTGGTACAAATCCAGTCAGTGGACTGATCCAGCAATCACCCACCCATAATCCTTTGAATCCCAACATCCTGCATCCCAATAGGTTACCATGAATCAGTCACAAACTCTAGATTTAGCCATCTCTGGAAAGCTACATATAAAACTGCATGAGGTTTTGCGAGACATTGAGACACACACTCTAGTAGTAACTAACAAAATATTCTTCCTTCCTTGATTGTTCCACACTGGGAATTATCTCACAATCTTCCACTGCTTCATCACTTGGATTTTTTCCTAACAAAAAAAGGGGAATGAAAGCAACATAGCAGTGTCATGCTTGTGCAGCTCCAGCATGAGAACTCTTTCCTCCACAGTGAAGGGCTGTGGAGCAGTAGCTATCTAGCCAGGCTTTCTCCTCCCTGACACTGAGTGACCTTGGATAAAGCCTACATTTCCAATGCCATTTTTAGCTGTTTTTTCAGTCTCTTGAAAACTTAGCCATTCCCTCACTGCAGGTAAGAAATATTAAAAAATATTTAAATGTTATATGTTGCCTTTCCACTGGCAACATATAATATTTAAATATGTAAACTCCGATTTCACTTGTAGAGATTTTGATTAAATATTATTGGGGAATTTCAATATTATTCATTTCATTTAAAGGCTAAACTTACATTTTCCAAAAATTAGAGTAACAATATTTTAGAAATTTTTATATAAGACCATAATTATACTTATTTATGGTATTAGAGATTGAACATAGGCTATTTACATAGGACTACAACTGAGCTCTTTTTAAATTACTTATTTTGACAGAGTTCTGATAAGTTTTCCAGGCTAGGTTTGAAATTGAAGTTGTTCAGGCTCAGTCTCCCATAATTCTGGGAATTTGGGTATATTGCATTATTCCAGCTATAGTTATATTGTAAAAGTTGTCAAACAACAAATAGTAAAAGATAAAATATACATAATATACATAATATTAAATAAATGTAGTACACAGTAATATATATTCATAGAAGAAAAGTCCAAAAAATGGTAAAAAGTCATTTACTTGAGAATTATATATATTTGTTAAATTTATTTGCTAAGCTGAGAAAGGACACCTGCTTTTTATCCTATCCTTTTACCCCTCTTTATGCTTTATCATTTCCTTTTCTTAAAGTTTAGAGACTAATCTTCAGCTTTGTAATCAAGAAACATTTACTTCAGGTTTAGTTGCTAATCTTAAATATTTCTTTAAAGATTGCAGTTTTTGCTTTTTTTCAGTCTCTTAGTTTTTGTTCTGACTGACTTTTCCCTGAAATTTTGATTTTTTTTAAGCTGGAGGCACATCGTACAGTCATTTAGAATTCATTCCCATCTCCAGAGAAATATGACTTGACACTTGTTAGAGTTGATCAAAGTTCTTTGACAGAACATTGATAACATGTCTTTCAACAACAGAATGGCTATAGTAAAAGCTTTTATATCAGCAGAACTACCATTAACTACTTCAGGCATATTGCACTTACAGTGTCATAAGGCACAGAGTGAATGGAGAGCCTGGCTTAGAATTGGGTTGAGGACGACATTTAGCATTTTATATTGGAAAATAAGCTCTTAGTGGCTCTTAACAAGTGTCCTCTGCTGGTGCAATGGAATTGGATGAGTTCACTTTGCTCTGTATTCTGAAATGGTACTTTTTTCTCTCAGCTCTGTATGATGGCTTTGTTTATGTTTTTCTTTGTTATTTGGACAACTTGCCTTGAATTCCTTGATTATGATACTATTGCTTGAATACACATTGAGATGATTCAGTAACTAAAGTTCACATGCTCTCGTTTTAATTTTACTCTGTAGTAAAATTTGAATATTAATCATGATTTTCAATCAGACTAGATTAAGAATGGCCTAACAGACTGGTAAAGCTCGCTCCTGGGTGTCTGTGTTTCTGGAGATGACAATCAGGTGGAACAGCAAACTGAGAGAAGAAGATCCACCCAATTAACGTGGGCACCATTCAATAGGCTTGCAGTTCATAAGGAGAATTTTTTAAAGTTCTACTCTGCTTGAGTGAGTGCATCGTTTGCTACTGCCCTTATGTGTGAACACCAGACTGGTTTCTTCATTCTTGCAAGGCACAGTTACACCCGTGATCCTACAGGGAGCCTCCAAGCCTTCAGTCTCAGGCTGGTGTTGCCTACTTGCTCATTTTTGTTATGCAGCTTCTAGATTCACTGGCTGGATCTTCGATCTCTCCAACATGCAGATAACTGTTGTGAAGTAGCACACCTCTCTTCTTCATGCTCACTTGTAAATATTCCCTTATAAAATCTGCATCATTATATATAATGTTTACCATTATAAGTATAATTTACTATAGTAGTATAACAGACTCTAAAATACTCAGTAACTATAACAAAGCAACATTTCAAAACACAGTGCAGAAACTGAGCAAAGTACGTTGGCCTCATAATGATTCTTCGTTTTACAGCCTCCGAAGTGCTGAGATTACAGATGTGCACAACCGTGCCCAGTCTCAATCGCTGTCTTAGTATCTCCGGGGATGGGGCCAGCATAGCAGCCCCAGGGATCAAATCTTTGGCCACTGTGCCTGCTTGCAGGCACTTTAATCAGCTGAGCTATTTGGCTGGCCCGGGGGAGTTTTTTAAAATTATAATGTTTATAAAATCAGTGTTTATAATGTTTTATAATATTTATAAAATCAATTGCAGATTTTGATCACATGATGATTTTTAATTCATCCTTTAGGACTATATTTTATTCTTCCTAATTCCTGAAAATCTAATGCAATGATAAATATGAATTTCATCACATGGAATTTATAATGCACACAAATTTTAATACACAAGGAGAAATTTAAAGAATATGTTTTGTGAACTCATGTTACAGATATAAACGGATGGAAAGGGTAATGTTATAAAGGAAACAATACCTCTAAAATGTTGCTTTTTGCCATTTTAGTTGAAAGGTTTTAGTAATTCTATGAAAAAATGTGTTGATAATTACCTTGGAAAAGAAAACTTGTTTTATATTTTTTATATGGTAAAGAGAGTACAGGTTAGAATTAAAATAGTAAAATTAAAAGTGATACAAAGATTTCACTTAAAGTAATATGAATTTCACAGTATTTGTTATATGCTCAGTATTATCTTCCAATCGGTTATTCATACTAGCAAATGTATGCATGCAAAATTGAAGGAGAATGAAAAAAAGAAAGAAATGTGTAGGAAATTAAGAAAAGAAAAATATAAGCAATTGAAAGAAGGAAACAAAACAAATTAAAGCATCAATTGCTTCTTTCCATAGACCAGCAGAAATGCAAAATACAATTGTCCAAACAATCCTGCTTATAGATAAATTTCTTTCCCCCACTACCTCTCCTGTCCTTCTCCTCAATTCAGTAACTTTTTGAATAACTTCATTCCCTTTTCCCAGTATCTATTGCACCCTTCAGATTCTATTTTTCATTTTCAGGTTCTCACACTAAAGAGACAATATGATATTTGCACATGCATGTGTGATTTATTTCACTTAAGAGTATGTTCTCTAGTTACACCCATTTACTGAAAAATTATTCAAATTTATCCTGTTTTATAAATGAATAATATTCTGTTGTGTAAAATACCATGTCTTCTTTATCCGTTCTTCAGTTGCTGGGCATCTGTGTTGATTCCAGGATTTGACTATGACAGATTGCACTGCTATAAACACAGGTGCACATATATCACTGTAGTATAAGGCTTTCAATTCTTCTGAAAAAAAAAATACCCAGGAGGGAAATAGCTGGCTTGAATGGGATCTCCAATCCTAGCTTTTAAAGTAATATCCACACTGATTTCCATAGAGTGTGTACTCGTCCATACTCCCATCAACAGTGCAGGAGTTTTCCCATTCATGCATAGCCTCTCCAGCATTGGTTATTGGCTGATTTTTTGATTGTCATGCTTTCTGGGGTGAGCTGGAATCTCAGTGTTGTTTTAATTTGCATTTATCAAATGATGAATTATTTTGAACATTTTTTCCATATATTTACTTGCCATTTCTATTTCTTCCTCTGAGAAGTGTTAATTTCAGACGTCCATTTTTGGATTGAATCTTTGAATTAGGGAGGCCTTATTTATTTTTTAATTATTTATATGTTCTAGATAGAAGGCCTTCATCAGAGGAACAGTTGACTATAACTTTTTTCCAAGTTTGTGGGTTTTCCTTTTAGTCTGTTGGAGATTTGCTCTGAAGTACATAAGCTTTTCAAAAAGATGAGATCCCAGTTGTTTATTCTTTTAAGTATTTCAAATGCAGTTTGAGTTTTGTTCATGAACTCTCTACCTGCTCCTATGCCTTTATGATTTTCATCCACATTTTCTTCAGAAGATTTAGTGTTTCTCTTTTAATATTTAAATTTTTGATCCATTTTGACTGCAGCTTTGTGCATTGTGATAGGCATGGATCCAGTTTTAGCCTTTGGCATGCGGAAAGCCAGTTTTTCAGCACAATTTATAAAAGAAGCTATCTTTCTTCCAGTAAGTATGTTTGGCCCCATTATCAAAAATAAGGAGGCTGAGTGTGTTTGTAGTGGTGTTCACATCTTCTATTCTGTTCCATTAATACTCAGGTCTGTCTCTATGTCAGTACGATGTTATTTATTATTATTTTTTTTATGGTACCAGGGATCAGACTCAGGACCTTATTCCAAGTGTCTGTCTCCCTGGCCCCATACTGATTTTATCACAGTAGATTTGTAGTATAATTTCAGGTCAGAGATTGTGATACCTCCTGCCTTTCCTTTGTTTCCTGAGTTTGTTTTTGATATTCTGGATCTCTTCGGGTTTCATATGAATTTGACAAAATTTTCTCTAGCTCTGTGAGGCAACTAATAGCATTTTATTTGGGATCACATTGTATTTGTATAACAATTTTGGGAGTATAAGCATTTTCACAATGTTGGTTCTTCCTATCCAGAAGCATTGAATATTCTTCCATTTCCTCAAATTCTCTTCAGTCTCTTTAGTCAAGAGTACCATAATTTTTAACTACATAAATCTTTTATGTCTTTTGTGAGACTGATTCCTAAGTAGTTCATTTTTTGGAAGTTATTATAAAAGGTAGAATTTTCCTAATTTTTCTCAGTGTGTTGATTGTGTACAAAAATGCTACTGATTGCTGATTTTTGTATTTAGGACAGGGTTAACAGGGTATACAGGGCTTCACTGTATAGATTGGACTCATAGTGACCTTCCTATTTACAGCCTCCCACGTACTGGGATTACAGGTACATACCACCACACTGTCTCAATTGCTGTCTGAATGCGCCCAGGGGGAGGACCAGAAAGGCAGGCCAGGGCATTGAACTTCTGTATGCTGTATCTTCTTAAGCAGCAATTTTAAACCACATAGCTGTTTGGCCAGCCCTGTTTGCTAATATTTCATTGAGGATTTTTGTGTCTATATTCATGAGAGAGATGTAGTGTACTTCTCTTTTTTATTTGGATCTTGTTCTGGTTTAGAACAATAATAATATGTGAATCCAGGAATGAATTTGGGAGAATAGCTTCCCTTTCAATTTCACTGAAGTGTTTGAGAAAAATTGTCATTAAATCTTTTCTAAATTTCTTGTAGAATTCTGCTGTGAGTCCATTGGGACTGGGACTTATATTTGTTGGTATGTTTTTTAGTTAAATTTTCAATTTTGTTTCTACTGTTTTGCACCAGCTAGTGTTTACAATTTCTTTCATTGAAGCCCTAAGTATGTGCCCTGGTGTTACTTTTTCTTTGGCAGTTGAACACTGAATTCAAGATTTTTTATTTGGTTTTAAAAGTATTAAGCAAAACAAGCAATAAAAAGGTATTAGGGAAAAATCTACCAAGTCAATTTCTTCACAAGTTTTGTTTATTTCTGTTATTTCTTTGTTGATTTTTTTGCCTAGTTACTCTATCTCTTTGTGACAGTGAAGAGATAGAGTAACATTTTTTTTTTGAAGTACCAGAGACTGAACTCAGGACCTTGTACTTACCAGGCAAGTGCTTATTCTACTGAGCTATGTCCCCAGCTCATGATAGTGACTTTTAAAGTCCCCCATCACCATTGCATTAATGCTCATTTGATTTTTCATGTCTGTTAAATTTGTTTTATAGAGCTACATTTGGTGCATATAAATTTATAATTGTTATTTCTTACTTTTACAGTTTTTGCTTAACAAGTATGTAGTGACCTTCTTTATTTCTTTGGATGATTTTTGGTTTCAAGTTGATATTATCTGAAACCAGATAGCTATTCCTGTTTTTTTCTGATTTCCTGTGGCATGGATTGTATTCCTTCCTTTGACTTTCAGTCTGTGAATTTCTTTTTGAGTTGAATGTATTTCTTGTCTGCAGAACAATGCTGTATTTTGTTTCTTAATCAGCTCTGCCAGTCTATTTAGTTTGATTGGTGAATTGAGACCATTTATATTTACAGTGATGGTAATAACTCATAGGTATTGGTTTATCTTTGTCATGTAATTTTCCTATTATAGCTTCTGTACTTTTTCCCCTCTTTTTAATTACTTGAGGTTTTTGTGTTTCCTTTCTTTTGTTCTTGAAGCTGTGATCATATTTGTCTCTTTCTAGAATATCTGGCAGTACTCTTTGTAGGGTTGATTTGGTGTCATGAATTTCTTCATTTGTTCCTTTTCATGACGGGATCTCAATTTGCCATTGAATTTGGTAGATAATTTTTCAGGATACATCAATATGGGTTGGAAGTTATTTTCTTTTAGGACCGAAAGTACTTCATTCCAGTTCTTCTTGATTTGATGGTTTGCGTTGAGAAATCTACCATGATTCTGATGGGCTTTCTTTGTAGGTGATGTGTTTCTTTTCTCTAGCAGCTTTTAATATTCTGTTATTTTGCTGAAATTCTGAGATCTTAATGATTATGTGTTCAGGTGTAGATTTATTGTGAATATATCTGTGTAGAGTTCTATATCCTTGCTAATTGTATGTCAGTTATTTTTCTCATGTTTGGAAAATTTTCTGTTTGTACTTCTACAAATAATCTTTTGTGTGTCATTTGTAAAGACTCTTACTGTTTGTGGACACTTATTATTCTTATACCATTTTTCTCTGCATCATCTTGTAGCTGCTGAATTGTTCTTTCGTGGTTCCTTGTTAGTTTTAAGAGATCTTTTATTTCATGTTCATTAGCTGCAATACTGCCTTTGAGGTCTGAAAGTCTTTCTTCAGTTTCATTGAAGTGGTTTTGCCAACTTTTATTGGATTCTTAATTTCCTGGATATCTGTTTGAATCTTTTCATGCATTCTAATTCTTTCCTGTATTGTTCATTCAGTGTTTCCATCATTTTTCTATTCCCATCTAGTTTTCTATCTGTATCTTCTTTAGTTGTTCTGAGCAATTCTTTCACAATTGTTCTTTCTTTTTGTATCTGAGAGATTATTAGTAATCTTATTTCTTCTATAGCCTGTTTGTTTTGTTTTTTTACTTCAGTTGCTATCATTTTAGAAATTTCAGGTGTATGATTTCCAAGTTCTTGTATGTTTTTGTCTTCTGCACTTGCTTTTCTCTGGCTAGAGGACTGAGGTTGCCATTTGCTTCCTGCATTTTGGCATTTCTGAAGCTTGCACTAATAAATCAGACAGCATTCCATAAGCCACCCAGAGTGTGCTGATGTTTTTAAATGTCACCAAGAAAATTTGATGCCTATGCACACTAGGTCCACAGATCACAATGCTCCTACATCTCACAGGCCCCTCAGAATCCCCTTACATTCTTAAAAGTTTAATAACCAGGACCAGAAGCAGCTTCATTCCTGTGCACTTGGCACTAAGGAAGGTAAGAGCTTACCACAGTCTCAAAGGCTTCCCAGAGTTTGTCAAAATTCTTAAACTATGCCAGGAAAGCTCTGAACCTGCATACAATAGAAAACTTGTTTTAAAATAAAACAATAATCTCTGACATTTACCATATACTTTTCATTAGAATATATCAAATCCCAAATATTAATGAAAATACATACATATTAATTAAAGTACGTACATATATAGGTATACTTCAGAACAACAAAAGTAAAAAGCATGATAAAAAGGAAAATGAGGGATTTTTTTATTCCTCAACATATGTAAAATTTTTAAATAAGAATGTTTATGAATTTTTAAAATGAGCTTAACAAAAACTAATTGGCCTTTTGAATATTTTCTCAGGGTCTTGTCTTTTTGTAATAATATACATGATACATTCATTAACTAGGCAGCTCTTCTTTTTGAGTATCATACTCCTTTATCTACCAGGTATGTTTTTGCTCCTTTGAGGACTGGGATCACTTTTGTTTCTACAGTATTTTGTAGAGCACTTAAAATAATAATACTGAGCAAGTTAGAGTTAAGAATTTATCTAAAGCTGATTTGGTTGACATTGACTACATGTATCCAGTTTGGAAACAACTGTGACATTTATTTTGCACAAAAGAGCTTGAAAAATGTCTTCCTGTCAATGATTTCCTTGTAGCTCCAAGATTCTCTGAGACATATTTGCAGTAATAGTACAATTGTATTTGTAGCCCAAAGAAATGTGTTGTATATTGCGGCATGTGTGATGGGGTCCAGAACATGTTTCTAGGTTCTTGTTCTTGATGATAAAGAATTGGACCTGACAGATGATGGTAAGGAAAAAGCAGCACAATTTATTTAATAAGACAATAGTATACTCATAGTGAGTGGGCTCATGCTATCAAAAAGAAAGCAGTGGAGGTTCAGGAGTAGGGGTTTACAATGTTGTGCTGGTCCTGGGGATTGTCCATTGGGTGCTTTCAGAGAACGCTTGATAACATGAACGATGAGGGGCTGAGTTACTTCAGCTGCATTTGTCTTGCCTGTCCTTTCTCATAACTTGCTCTTTTATAATAGGATGTTTGAAATGCAATCCATATGCATGGGCTTTTAGTGGACTCCACATGAAAAGAAACTATTGCAGCTCATTCCAGCAAGTCTGGTGCACATGCATCCTGCTTGGAAATTTTAGAAATTTGGGGGAAGGTTTGGGGTCTTTGCTTTTGTTATCTTTGCCTCTGTGTCTTAAAACTAAGACAAGAGTAGTGGACATTACTTAGATGTAGGTGTGTAAAAAGCACAAGTCCAATAGGGAGTGGAGAGAGGGGCCTGCTAGTCCCAATTGTATTTATGTTGTTGCTTCATGCCCATCTTCCTGTTGTCTTACACAGTTCTAGAAAAAGAAAGCAAACACTGATGCATTTTGCTGCGGTGAATTGTTTTATAATTTAGATAATATTTTTGAGGTCAAAATAATTGGTACACTGGAAAATAGAAAAGAATGGCAAGTGATATGTCTGAGTGATCACAAGGGCTTTAAGGTCACAAAGAGGAAAGCTAAGCATAGTTCAACTGTTTTTTATGCTCTTCATTTACGAAAAGTGGCTTGCTATGGATTTCATTTATTACAGACCGGAGTGTATACATAAGTACTTTTTTATGTGTATTATATTATGTGTGTATTCATATCACTTCTATTATTAATATATCTGTTTATACCTTTGTGTGTGTTTATAAATAAACATATATATACTACATATAAATCATATAAATATTAATAAGATATTAGTTAATCACTTACTTATTCATTCATTTATTTATTTGGTACAGGGTCTCTTTAGGTAGCTCAGACTTGCAGTGACCCTCCTGCATCAGCCTCCCCAGCACTGGGGTTACAGGCACACCACACACAAGGTTTCAGTGGCCAGCACGCTTCTAGGACATGCAGTACAGGGGATCAAATTTGGGTCCTTGTGCTTGTCATGCAGATACTTTGGTCACCAAGCTATCTCCCTGGGCTCATTAATCATTTAAATTCATAGAAGGACTTCATTTTAAATAATCTTATAAAGTTATTCATTAGAGCATGATTTTACAAGTTATCAAGATTCTAGCAAAAAATACAGCTGTAGTTTGTGCCAACTACTGGATTTTTTTTACTTAGATTATTATTCATTCATCCAGTTTTCATGTATAACACATCTTTTTATTACATGTTGTGTTTTTTATAGTGACAAAAATTCAGCTTATTAAGAATGCACTGAACAGCTGGAGGAGCCAATTAAAAGCCAAAGGCCATGAAATCCCTGTGGTATTGTGCTGTTAGTCTGGTCCCTCAAACAAATAAAAAATAAAAATAAACCTGTAAAAAGGAAAGATGTACATGTCTCTCTCTCTAAAAAAAAGGAAAAAATATAAGAAAAAAATTAACTATCAAAATATTTGAGTATTGTTTCTATAATTTGTATCACATTTGAATCTGTTGAGCTCAACTACTTCATATAGCTAGGTAGCCTATTTGTTTTTGGAGTAGTAGAAATCCTGTATAACTTTTACTTTTAAGTGTTTAAAAAGTAAACAAAAATCTCAAGTACAAATGTATGAAGATTTAATGAATATTTCACTAGAGACATCCACACAAACAAGCAAGTGAAAATATTATCATCCTCATAGGTAATTAGGAGTTTGCAAATTAACAGTGATGGACTAGGACATCTTATTTAGAATATCTCTAACCCAAAGCACTGATAGCATCAAATTCTGATAAAGATGTGGAAAATCAAGAACTCATTCACTACTACTCTGGAAGGCAACTTGGCAGTGCCTTACAAAAAATAATCATTCACTAAATGTGATCCTGCAATTCACACAAAAAATGTGTATGCAGGTGCTGATAACTGCTTTATTCATAACTGCCAAGATTGGAAACAAATATGCTAAGTAGAGGAAAAAATGAACAAAACCTGTTTGCAGGTAGTGGAGAATTATTTAGTATTAAAAAGAAATGAACTATGAAGTCATGAAAACATATGAAGGAAACTACAATACATCTTCTTAGTAAAATATACCAATCCAAGAGGTGCTCTACTGTGTGAACCTTGTATATGACATTCTGGAAAAGGTAAAAATATGGGGACAATATATAGATGAGTGATTGCCAGATATTTCTGCAAAGATACAGAGAACAGGTAGAACATTATACAGATGCGCGAGTGCACATTTGTGTGTATGTGTGTTGCTGGGGATTGAGCTCAGGCTCTTACTCATTCTGGGCAAGTCCTATAACACTGAGCCTTATCTTGAACTGACATGTGGGTTCCTATAAGGAATACAATTCATTAGGTGTTTTTCAGGACTATAGAAAGTTACTGCACAAAAGTGCAAGCTCTGCACTGAGACCTTTATACTAATAACATGTATTAACATCAGATTATGAACCTAATAAATATGCCAGATGTATGCAATATAGTAGTTGGAACTAAGAAAGTTGAGTATCTGAAACTCTACATTTTACTCTCAAATTTTCTTATAAACCTGTGCCTGCTGAAAAATATCTATAAAATTTTACAAAAGGATATTTGTATTCTTTTCTCATAGTAACTAGGAATGTATGTATGTATGTATGTACATATGCATCTGTCTATCTATCTATCTATCTATCTATCTATCTATCTATCTATCTATCTATCTATCTATCTATCTATCATTTGTATTATTCAGGTAGTTTTCCTGTTTTTATGCTAAATAATACTTAGACCAGAAAAGTATGTTTTCTAAAGGAAATATTTGTGCGTAGAAGATAGAAGTGTTATCAGCATGCTCACCAAAATTCAGTCCATTTTGCTGCAACCATAAATACAAAAAAGTTTGCCAGAGAAAGCACACCTTGATAAAAAATATTTGTATGCATATTTTTAATACTAAACCTTTTGCAATATCATGAAATTGATGTTTCCTTTGTCATCTATAATTACAAAAGATGCTCAACATGGTGGTCATTATGTTCAGGACATTTGTTAGCATGGAACACCACAAAAATGTGTATATAATTGTGGTCAGACTCTGTATGTAGTCATATCTTGATTCAGGAACTTGATTCTTCCCACAGTTCAGGTTGCAAACCCAGTTGGAGGAGAATATAATCAAATTCAGTAGTGAGATTTGATGTTGATCTTTTGGAGAAATGTGTTTCAGTCCTCATCCACCACAGTTTGTGACAAAAAGAAAAGAAAGTTTATACATAATAAATAAAAGACAGGTAAGAAAAAAAGAGAAAGAAAAAAATAATAGACTGCAATTAATGTATCTGAAATTATACCTTCAATTTGCATCCACCTATAAATGAAACCTTCAAGTTTATTTTTCTTTATAGCTGAGTAATACTCCACTGTATAAAAGCACTATGTCTGTTTCATCCATTCCTCAGGTGAGAGATATTTTGATTGTTTTCAAAATTTGCTTATCACACTTTGTGCTGCTATAAACATATCACTATGATGTTTTCAGTTTTTTGGGAAAATTCCAAGAAGGAGGATAGCTGGATTGAATGGGATTTCCGGTCCTAGTTTTTTGAGGAGTGTCCACACTGATTTCCATAACATTCCCCCCAGCAGTGGAGAAGCGTTTCTTTTTCTTCTGCAGCCTCTCCAACATTTGTTCTTGGTTGATTTCTTTATGATAGCCATTCTCCTTGGGGTGAGATGATATCTCAATGTTGTTTTAATTTTCATTTCTCAAGGGGCTAGTGATGTGGAGCATTTTTTCATGTGTTTATTAGCTTCTTGTATTTAATGTATTAATTATTGTAGTTGTGCTACTAACCTATTTTGAAACTATCTCATTGTTATTTCTTTCTCATTAAAATTAGTAAAAAACAAAAAAGTAAAAAAAAAAAAACATTGTACTTTGACTTAGTACAATTGTTTTACATGCTTTATATGTTCTTTGGGCCATTAGTCTGTTTGTCATCCTGTATAAGTTACTTCATGAGCTTTTATGATAAATAAATGAATATGATGCTGAAAAATAAAAAGGATATATAGGGCTAGGAGAGAAGTGAATTGAAATATGTTATGTACATGTACCCCAAAAGTGAATAAAACATGATGTACTTATATATAAAGAAAAGAAAAGAATTATGAACTGAAAAATAAATAAAAAATAAGTAAGTAAATAAATATAGCCGGGCATGCAGCTCAACATAAATCTTGGGACTAAAATTCCATGCTAAATAAATAAATAAATATCCTCTACCCTAAAGAGCAAGGATTCTTACTGCACACTGCTGAAGCATCTTTCAAGGGTATGCAATTACTTCCTTGAAGCAAGTTCTATATTGGTCTAATAACCAGTTTCTTCTTCAGGCTTTCATTCTCTGAAATGCTCATTAAGTGCTGTCCATGAGAAATGCTACTTTGGAATTATTTTTTTCTCTGACTAATTCTGAAATTATAAGGTTTGGAGAAAATATGACATTTACTTGTAACACAAACAGACATGCCTACACACAAACATGGGCACAAACACATGCAGTATGTTCATTTCTAAATTGATATGAGTAAATTCTTAAAGAAGAAATTGGTCATAGATCTAATGAATCCATATTTTCAGTTAACTCCTCAGGTGCTGAATTCAAGAACCCATGCCAAACAAGCATTTTGGAAGAAATGTCCACTGGGCCGTCTGTCCTGCCTTGTTAGAGACTATCAAACAGCCTTATCTAAATTTATGCATAAGAGTTAGATTTAGGAAGAAGAACTTTGAGAAGTCCTCTACACTGATAGAACTATAAATTCATTAAGTTTGAAGTTAAAGATAATTAACTAATTAAATCACAGCTTATGGTATGATGTGTGCCCATTTTTACGGAACTGGTTCTACAGTTGGATAGTTTCATCTCAGTCAAAATCTGTTCTATTTCTGGGAAAGACACTACTTTGTTTATGTGCTATTACTATATCTCTTTGTACTTACCTTCTTATTTATCATAATTTCTCTAAGGAAAATTTATAATATTAATATACACTCACAATATTAGTGGATGTCTTTTTATATAAATGCAATTATGCATTTGAAAAGAAACATAGAACCCTTCCTATGAAATTCAAAATTCCAAAATTTGCTGTTTCTTTTCTTTTCTTTTTTTATGTATTTAATACAGGGTCTATAGGGTCTTCAGGGTGTCACTACACAGATCAGGCTTGTAGTGATCTTCCTATTTTCAGCCTTCCAGGTGCTGGAGTTATAGGCATATGCCCCCATGCCCAGCCTAATCAGATGAAGCTATTGACATATTTTGTATTTAGTATAGTGTCCACAGGGTTTACAGGATCTCACTACACATATTGGACTTATAGTGATCTTCCTGTTTTTCAGCCTCCCAAATGGTGGGGCTACAGGCATATGCCACCAGGCCCTGTCTTAATCACAGTCTCAGTGTGCCCCCAGGGTGGGGCCAGTATTCATGCCAGGACTGAACACCCAGCTCCTGTGTCTGCCTAGGCAGGTGCTCTAATCTGCTGAGCTATCTGGCCAGCCCATGCTTTCTTTTCACAGCAAGGATAAAACTTCTAAAGACTTTCAAGCTGTAAGTTACTTCTGTAAGATCTGTAGTAGTTAAATCAAATCAAAAATATACAACTGTCTTTTTCTTTTGTCTCTAAATTCTAACTCAAAGCTAGAATCCCTTAATCCACTATTCCTTTTACAAGCACAATAATCCTGTATTATACTTGGCACTATTTCTACTTTTGAACTACTTCCTTTCCTCTGAATAAGAAACCTTTGTAATCTCAAATACCTTAAGTTAAACTTTCTCCAGGCTGCATCAAGCTTCTTGTAAGCCCAACTTCATTTATGCAAAGACCTTTCCAGATCTTTTATATGAAGCAAAGATATTCACAGAAGAATTTGGAATTACTTTTGGAGATATAGCATTCCATACTCTCTATCAACATTTTTCTTAAGATCTTAGAGTCCTTGAGTGGAAGCAAAGAGATGAGAAAGACAAATGCAAAGGG
Organism: Ctenomys sociabilis; assembly: GCA_004027165.1. NCBI lineage: Eukaryota > Metazoa > Chordata > Mammalia > Rodentia > Ctenomyidae > Ctenomys > Ctenomys sociabilis. The sequence continues at coordinate 6,616 of PVKA01013817.1, read as the reverse complement.
CAGGTCCCTGACAAGGCTAATGAGAAGAACTCCTGCTTGTCCTAGTCCATCCATTACATAAAAAACTGAAAAAAATAAAACAAAATCTGTGTATATTAACTAAGATCTTTTGAAGACCGTAATGTCCTTACTATGAGAATAGACTGGACTTTAATTTTGTGTAGGGTAAGAATAAGCCCACAGGTGATGGGTGGAAGCACATGTGAAACTAACTCTAGTGAAAGCAGCCCTTAGGCAGAAAAAGAGGGATAGTGTATGCATATACGAATTGTAACAATAGTAAACCCTGATGCTAGATGGCCAACAATTCTGCTAATATATTGAAAAAGACAGTTGACAAACATACATTGTTGACTTTACAACAAAATTATCATATATTCTTATTCTAACTTAAGCAATAGGGCGAAACCTTATTAATAGGAACCTTAAAGAAGAACCTTCGGATAATAGTGACTGTTGGTCTGGTAAGTGGAAAAACTAGGAAAAATCTCTCACAGTAGCTAAAGCACTGAAGGAAATATATATTGAATGAACAATGAAGTTTCTCTGAGAATTAATTGCCTAAATTACTATTGTACACTTAAACTTAAAAGGTGAAAAATGCAAATTTTTGATTGATCAGAGTGTTCACTGAACATCTACTATAAAACATTTTATTAAATATAGTTTCTTCCTTAATGTAAAAAAGACTCATCAAATGGTAAGTATTGCTCATCATGCTCAGATATCCTCCATCTTTCAGAGCAAGAGCACACTCTTTAGACCTCTGAGTTAAGGAACATTCTGTTCTCATGGTAAAATTGCATCTGTGTTACTGAGGCTAAGTACTTCCCACATACAATTTTGAGAGGAAAATACTAAGAACATCCCCATTTGTAGTTAGGTCACAGCTGTTTTGGGAAGTGATTCAGAGCACTCATATGTCTAAAGTGAGCTCATATTAAGGATCTCTTCAAAGCAGGGAATTTCTTCTGAACTCAGCTTTCTAGATATTGACACAAAGATTAAGGCTAAACCCACAACAGTAGACACTGATTGATCCATAGCTTTATAGAAACTTGCATAATAACTTATAACACTAAAAATTAAAGACACTTGAAAGTAATGCCTACATTTAAATACCTAGGAAAATATGAACTTATCAGACTTGTCATCTGTAGTAATTCTATCCTTTCAGTCAAGAAACTTATTTGGAGGGGATATTGATCTATTAAGCTCTTCAAGATCATAATGAAATAATCATTTTACACTTGCATGTTATCTTAAATACAACTACTGTCCAATTCCTTGGGTTAAATTATAAATGACCTTTATTTTACATTTCTAAATACCACTTGGGTAAGTATTCATTGATTAGTTCCTTTACCTGGGACCATTGACAGTACATCTGGAGTATCCGTACAGTCTCTTTCACAATTCTTTATTGAAAATTTAAAGAACTTTTAGTACCTTCATTAGAGAACTAATTAGGTTCTAATCATAGAAGGAGGTTTGCCTTTTTGTTGTTTTTATTTACGGAATACTTAAATGCTCATAGGATTTAACATTTCCTGTGAAAAGTATAATTTTTAAAAGGGAGAAGTTTACATACAAGATTGTTTAGCCAAAGTATGACTTTCTGTCTTATGGTTTACTTACTTTTATTTTTGGTACAGAGTCTCACTATTCAGCTTGCATTCATAGTGATCCTCCTCTTTTCAGACTCCCTGGTGCTAGGATAGCAGACACCCACTACCACACCTAATCTCATTGTCTGACTCAGTGCACCTGGGGGGGGGGCAGGGCATGCACAGTGTGTGCTTGTCTAAGCAGGCACTTAATCCTCTGATCTATCTCGCTGGCCCTTCCATTATTTCTGAAAGGTTATAAATCATTCAAATATTTGTGATCTTTAAGACACCATTAAGTCCTTGAAATTCCACATTTTCCAATAAACAATGATTTCCCTTTTTTTTCTGAAGTTCACCTGCCTATATTTTACACATCAAATTGTTTGGTAACCAAGATTTTCACTTAGAGAGATAAAATAAAAAGGATTATACAGTTTAAAATGAGGCTTGCAAGGTCTCCCAATTGTCAGACTACCTCTCTATGATGTGAAGTCCTCAACCTATTAATAACTGGGTGCCCTAGATATGTCCTGTTATGACTCAATCTCATGTGAGTCATCTGTTATAATCTGGAGCCATGGAACTTCACTCAAACCAGTGGCCAAAAAAAAAAAAATGTGTAATAGCAGTGGCACTTAAAGTAGTAAAACTGTATTTATTCCTTATTTTAGAATTTCCCTAACCATAGATTCTACCTAATGTTCTGCTTACCAAAAATATACAATATCTTTAGAAAGTAACCTAGCACACCATACAATTTTATTAGCTTTTCTTTAAAAGTTTCCATTTGTAACAGTTTAAGTCCTGCTAGTTTTCTTCCATTACACGAACAATGAAAAACTCTTAACTGCCTACTGCTTTAGCTGAAAGTACTGTATTTCTTAGAACAGATTAACTAAAATACTTCTAATAAATACAGATTTAATCTTGCTTGCTGATGTTTCATATTTTAAGCTTGATACTATCAGGCAGGACATGTCTTAACAAATCTCATCTCATACTAGCCTATGGCTCCTTTTCATGAAAAATCTTCCCAAATAGCATATTTCATTTTTTCCTGAGATAGATAAGGGATTTATGTGTACTCCAATAGCATACATTGTATACTTATCAGGTATTTGATGGTTTGGAAATGTTTGGAAGAAAGTATGCTTGATTCTAATCAGAAATACAACTAAGAATTGTTAACAACTTAAAGAATTTTGGAACCCTCAAAACTTTCCTCTAGAAGTGACTGATGTGAAAGTAAAATCCACACCAAAAGAAAAACAAAAAGAGATTAAAGTAAATTAATCGAAAGTTCATTATTTAAAGTAGATAAACTTCACTAAGATCCTAACACAAGTGATGCCCTGACAGGCCAAACAATTGAAATAGTATACAGGTATTTTTGACTCTACTGTCAAAAGGATATGCTAGGACTAATACTGCAAATTGCATGAGACTCATCTCTTGAACTGTAAGGAAATTGTTGGCACTGGTAAGCCTCAAATAGAAGCATTTGACAACTTTTAATGGGAGTGTTACATGTAGGTAATATTGGCTACTGTAGTCAGGTAGCATTGCTAGGTTTCACTAAAGTTGTTGACACTTTTTGTGAGTGTGTCATCGGTGAAGTGACCAACATAGTTTTGATATAACAGCAAGGAGAAGATGGGCAAAAGAGTTCAAATCTCAGAGTCCTCTCAAATATCTCCAGACATCACTATCTAAAAATACCACTCACAGATTTTTTAAATATAGTTTTTAATTTTCACATACTCATAATACATTGAAGATTTTTTTTGCCACATATATATGGGCCAGCTACACAATTTCTAATGTTGTAATAATTACACAAATTATTATTTTTGTACTATACAAATGAGGATAAGCAGGTACTTCTTCAGTATCAAAAGTGTTATGATTGAGATCTGTAATGTCCTTCTAAAGTTCTCTTGTATGACTGAGTCATGAGGGTGCTATACTCATCAGTCATTGAATGTGTTGTCTGGACTTGGGCCTAGCTGGAAGAGGGCTACTGGGAGTGCGACCTGGAAGCTCATATCATGTCTGCTTTCTCTCTTTGCTTCCTTGCTTCAGTGGGCTGAGCATCTTGTGATTTGCCATGCCCTTCTGCTATGCTGTTCCTGCCTTGGATCCAGCTGAGCATGGACTCAAACTAAATTAAAATAAATTTATCCCTCTTTAAATTATTGGTGTTGTCTTTTACACAAGAGATGGAAAGTAATTATGACAGCAATTAGTGCCATTGTACTGACATCCGTTTGGAAATTTTTGTTAGAAAAAGGAAGTTTTGGAAAGGTGGACTGGAAAAGTTCTAGCATACTGTAAAGGAAGATTAATGGGAAATTTGGGTAGAAGCTGAGAGAGTCAGAATGATTATTGAAATGTGATAAGACTAGGTTGAGGAGGTTTCCATTGGGAATAGGACTCCATTGATAGTTGGACTGGAGGCCATGTGCTCTAGTAGAAAACTTGTACATTTTACACATCTTATGATAATTTGTTTAAGGCTGAGATCCGAGTGGCAGACTCTGGAGGATGAAATTTCAAAATGATCTACTGCTTAGACTGTGTAATAGATACTGCTGTCTGCCTTTAGAAAAATCAGCAGAGAAAATCAGCAGCAAGTGTTAGACTGAAAACATGGAAAATGGTTACAGTTTCCATGGGAAAGAGCTACCTTCAAATTGGGGACATGAAAAGTATGGCTAATAAAATGATCATCATTAGTGAAGTATATTGCATTAGGCAAATAGAAAAGATGCTTGGAGACATCTCAGGAATCATAGCAACCTACATAACCCTGAAGGTGTCAAACTGAAAAGCATTCATTTTGAAGGAGAGATATAGGATGCTGTGGGAAAGTCAAGGGTGTGAAGGAAAATATTTTCCTGAGTTCAACCATTCAGGTATTTAGAGGCTGCTCCAGCCAGGATCCAAGAAAGCCTATCAATCCAATAACACACCTTGGAATAATCCATATTGTGCAGATTTATAGGAATGCAAAATATAAGAGTTATGGGATCAAGCATGCTTCCAATCAGATTTCAGAGGAAGAACCAGGAAGCCAAGAAGTATATTCCTCAGAATTCAATGAGTGAATCAGTGATTGTGAAGATGAAAATTCAGTGAAGACAATAGGAAGATAAATATCAGAAATGTGGGCCATCTTCTGAGGAAAGCTACTGAGGAAAGCTACTGAGTCTAGCCTCCTCAGGACAGAGGTCATGAGGGCTGAAACCAACAGACCTAACCGACTGAATGGATACAGTCATCCAACCACTCATGTTTCACCACAGCAGGCATTGTGTACTACACATAGAGCAACAGGTTTCAGTGTTTGCACTGCTGCGCTGGTTTTGGTCTTCCTTTGGCCTCATTCCTTTTCATCCCTTCATACCTTGGTTATGGAAAGGGAATATTTGCCATTTGTCTCATGCGTCAGAAGCATTTGTCTTTCTTTTTGATTTTTACAGGTGCTCATAGCAAGAATTTGCCTTTAGTTTAAGAGAATCCACACTTGGTCTTTTCAGCAGTGCTGGAACTGCTAAAACTTTGAAGATTCTTAAAAATGTACTAAATACATTTTTCATAATGAGGTGAATGTGACTCTTCTGGATGTCAAGAAGAGAATATTATGGTTTACCAAATGTCTTCCAAAATTCTCATGTGTGTGAAAGGTTGTTGGTTCATGGTGGCGCTACACTCATTGGAAGATCCATTCACTGGTTAGTTCAGTGTCTAAGTCAACTGCTAGGAAGCAGTGCCTTACTGCACCTGGGTCTGGTTTGGCATGACCTGGAAGATTTTATTTTTATCCTATGTTTTTCTCTTTTCTCTCCTCTTCCTGGCAGCCAAGGGTTTGCACTTGTTTTTCTGCTTCCCCTTGACCCTCTCTACCATGCTATTTCTCCTGTGGAGGCAAAAAATTGAGGACTCAAACTGTAAGCCCAAATAAAGCTTTATGCCCTTAATGTTGTTCATGTTGCTTATTGGTCCAGTGATGGGAAATAAAGACTTTAAGACACCCATTTTACTGGAATTATTATTGATAAGTTTTGTGAGACTTTGCTGCTTATTCAGACATTTTGTTTTCAACATAGAAGACTGGTGCAAAGCGCATTTGAATTTTTAAATTAAAGCTTTCAGACATTATAGGAAATACAAGGTTATGCACTTTGGGTTTAATGGCAGTATAATTCACTATATTAAGAAACCTATGGCCCATTCCCTCCCCAGCTCCTCCAGCTCCTGATCCTACCCTAGCGGACCACGTGCATGTGGGCTGCGGAGCATGGTCCCTGTGTGGATTGGCCTGTGGGTGGTGCAGATGTGGAACATCAGACCACTCCATGGTCAGCCTGGTGGGTACATGGAGCAAGGACTGGGACTTCCTGAGGCCTGAGGTGCAGAGGCTGTTGGAGGCCTGGCTTGAAGCAAAGGGAGCAGCCTGCACGGATGCCTGAGAGATCCACATGAAGGAGCTGGAGCAACAGCATATTAATATAGCTTTCTTTCTATACCTCATTGTTACACTTTTCTGCTGGATGATAAAGACTAAGTTAAAGCAAGAGCTATATAAAAAATGAAAATGTAACTTTTGCTATCTGATAATGTTAGTTGATAACTTTTTTTTTTTTTTTTTTTTTTTTTTTTTTTTTTTTTTTTTTTTTTTTTTTTTTTTTTTTTTTTTTTGTCTTTTTGAAACAGTCTCGTTATTCAGTTCAGGCTGACCTCAAACTCACAGCAATCTTCCTGCCTCAGCCTAGCAGGTGTTGGGATTACAAGAGTGCACCACCACATCCTGTTCCGCACCTTCCTCTTAACATTTCTACTGTTAAACTCATGATTTCCCCAAAACTTCTCTCCGCCTGTCCTCCCAGGTGTCCTCAGCCTCCCGAGGTACAAACCCCGGAGGCTATCTTTCCTCCCTCCCTCAGAGACCAATCCATTTCAAAGCCTTACTCCTTACAAAATCAAAACTGCTCTCCTCCGCTGTA
>PVKA01013816.1:0-54018 GCA_004027165.1 Ctenomys sociabilis | reverse complement strand
GGATTTTATTACAAAATAGTGCATGAAGAGAAAGAATCTAGACATTCTGTATATTTTTCTCTTCTTCAGTACTAAATGTGTACCTTTCATTTATAATTTCTTGATAACCTGTGTTTAATTTTAAAAAAACATAAAAACTTATATACAGGCCAAATGAAACTGTGTGGATGTAAGTATTAAAGTGAAGTCAAAGAGATGACCTTTCAGGACTCTGCTTTCTGTGTCATGTTAACCTCACATTTTCCAAATAATATACCAGATTGGCATGTTAAATTAGCAGTAGTTCTTTATACTATTGTTACTACCAGTTTTTTTTTTTTTTTTTTTTTTTTTTTTTTTTGTCTTTTTGAGACAGGGTCTCACTATGTAGTTCAGGCTGGCCTCGAGCTCACTTTGTAGCTCAGGCTGGTCTTGAACTCACAACAATCCTCCTGCCTCAGCCTCCCATGTTACTACCAGTTTTTAAGCCTTAACAAAAATTTTTTTAAAAACATGAAACATTTGGGGACTGGCAAGATAGCTCAGCGGTCTAGAGCGCCTCCCAGGGACCGCGGTTCGAGCCCCAGCACCACATGCCATGCCAGCCCCTCCCCGCAGGGCCGGCTGAGCTCACACCCCACCCCCGCGAAAAAAGAATCCGTGATGTGTAGCGAGACACTGTAATAAATAAAGGAATTTAAAAAAAAAAAAGAACATTTGGCTAGAAAGCACTAGAGTAAATATATAATGTAAAAAATCCTCTTATTGCCAAGTATGGTGGCTCACATTTGTAATCTGGGCTGCTTGGTCAGTTGAGATAGTAGAGTAGCACGAGTTTGAGGTCAGCCTAGGGAGATCTTGTTTCTAAATAAAATATTAAAAGAGTTAAAGGGCTACAGAGATATCTCAATGGTCTAAGTGCCTGCCTTGGCCCAGTCAAGAAAATACTTGTAGAATATTCTAATGTAGCCATATTAGGATTTATTGTAAACAGAAAGAATTATACAATGCCTTGTCAGAGTTAAAGAAAAAGAATCAACTTTAACTGACAAAAAAGTTCTAACTTACCTACACAAAATACAAGCATATATTACACATAAATTCTATTACACAAGTGGCACTGGTACATAGAACTATATCAGACCAATTACAATGTTACGAAAGTTTCTAAACCAAAACAAATGACTTAACGGTAAATAACACTATCCTACACACAGAGGGCATAATTACAACCCCTTTGGCATGTTATCTGGCTATCAGCTGCTGTTTGAATTCAGTAACAAGATTATCAGGTTAACATTAAATGTTCTCCCTGTTCTTCAATGGACATTGATTGCATACATTTATTTAACAGATCGTCTTCCTTTTTTTCTTCACTCATGTATGATCCAGAATCATTTGAAGAAACTGAAGGAAAAATAGTTTGTCAGTTTGAAAATAAAGCTTACAAAATGATCCAGCCATGCCTTTAGCAAAGACAAACTGCCTGTAATTTTCAACTTTTACTCACCTCTCTTTGCCCAGGCCCTTGTGCTTGCTAGGCAAGCGCCTATTCCACTGAGCCATCTCCCCAGCCCTACACAGGACTATATTCAAGGATCTGTACAGGAAATTCTCAGAATATCATACTCCTTCAGATTTTCCAACATCTTTTGATTAGGGAGATGTTAAAATGGTCAATCATACCCTTCAGTGTCTCTCCATTGTTCTTCCTTTTAGTGGCCATAGTGACCTTTTCCCTGCCAGTTTTCTGTACCTGTTTTTTGTGAACTATTTTCTGACTTTTTTTGTTTGCTTTTCTGTTTTTTTGTTTTTGAGACAGGGTCTTCCTGTATGTAGTTCAGGCTGGCCTCAAACTCAATGATCCTCCTGCCTCAGCCCCCCAAGTGCTGGGATTACAGGCACATGCCCCATGCCCAGCTCAAACCACTTATTTTCTCCTCTTCCTTTCTTAGGTAGGCAAGTATGATACTGGCCTCAGAGCTCAGTGACACTGTTACTGACTGACAAAATGCCAACTTCCTCTCCTCTCTGCCACTAGAATAGGAACTAGGAAATCATTTAACTTTCATAGAATCATTTTCTAATTCTGCAAAATACTCCTGATTCTTCAGCCTGTCTTCCTATTTTGCCCTTTTCATTTTGCACTATTTTATAATTGTGACATAAGGGTCCTTTCTACAGAACTTTCTAAAGTCTGAATTAGTTTGAGTTCCATCTGTAAAATGTTGATAATCACTTGCTTAGCTTGCTTCTTCTGGTTTGTTGAATATCAAACAATGTAGTATAAATGATACCTAGCCGGGCATGGTGGCGCATGCCTGCAATCCCAGCACTCGGGAGGCTGAGGCAGGAGGATTGTTGTGAGTTCGAGACCAGCCTGAGCTACAAAGTGAGCTTAAGGCCAGCCTGAACCGCATAGTGAGACCCTGTCTCAAAAAAACAAAAAAAACAAAACAAAACAAAAAAATGATACCTATAGTACTATATGTTGAACAAAATATGTTGTCCAGCCAAATATGGTGCTATCTCACTAACAGAGTGTGACAACTTGAAAAGGTTGCTTGTGGATCTGGGTTTGGATGGATTTATTCTCTGTGAAGTCTCTGGCTTTGATATTATAAATTTACTTAGAGTTAGAAATACCTTCAAAGGCTGAAGACCTAACTCAGCAAATAGCACCTACTTAGCATGTGTGAAGCTCTGGGTTAGCTTCACCAAAAGGAGAAAAATGCCTTCACTGTCACTTCATTAAGAAGTATTTTGGGTTTTGGGTTTTGTTTGTTTGGTTTTTTTAAGACTGTCTTGTTCTATGTAGTTCAGGGGCTGGCCTTGAGGTCTTGGCATTTTTTTGCCTTAGCCTCCTGGATGCTAGGATCACAGGCATGTGCCATCAAGCCCACCCAGCACAAGCAGTGTGTTCTTATAAATGAAAACATACGGGCTGGCCAAATAGCTCAAGAGATTAAAGTACATGCCAGCAGGCACCAGGAGGGGGGTGTCCATAACCTGGCCTACCATGCCAGCCCCACCCCGAGGGTGTGCTGAGCACAAGATTGAGACTGGGCCTGTTGACACAGGCCTGTAATCCCAGCACTGGGGAGGCTGTAAACAGGAGAATCACTGGGAGTGTGATCTCGTAGTGAGACCCTGAACACTCTGTAGACCCTTCCCTAAAATACAGAAGAAAAAAAAAATGAAACAAACTGTTTCATATTTAGTATTTTTATCTGAATCAAAGCAGTTCATATTCTAAAACTTTTAATGTCTTTAAAATGAAACTATTTGTATTAATTCTTAAACATAGTATGTTCAAGAATGCATATGTAAGGGCCAGCCAAATAGCTTAGGGGATTAAAGCACCTGCAAGCAGGGGCCAGGTTCAATCCCTAGGCCTTCAGGTGCCAACCCTGCTCCCAGGGAGCACCAAGACAGCAATTGAGAATGGGCATGGTGGTGCACACCTATAATCCCAGCTCTTGGGAGGCTGTAAACAGGCGGATCACTATGAATCCGATCTAGTAGTGAGACATCCTATAGACTTCTCTAAAATATATTTTAAAAAGAAAAAGAAAAAACAAAAATGTATATGTACATCTTTAAATATTATATTTACCTGATTGCATGAATAGTTTGCTTGGTCTTCTGAAAATCTTCAGTGACTTACATCTTATTTTAGATGCATATCCAATTTTTAACCTGTAACAAGGAGATATCTTAGTTGTTGCTAACAAAGTAAACAGTTGTCTAATGCATGTAGAAGACCACACAAATTCTTTTCATTAGCTTCTGAAGTTCCCAAAGACCATTTCATTCTCCAGTTATTAACTGAACAATACAAAACTACTACTGTACCACAATTTGAATACTCAGGCTGTTTTTATCTCCTTCCTTTTTTGCTTACAGTAATTTTTGTGCAGGAGCAACTATATTTCTCCTTTTAGAAATATTTGCATTATCTTGGATTTAAATGGGATCATATTAAAGAGGCCAGTCTATATTTCTAGTTAATTAAGAAGTTTGGGCCAGCCAGATAGCTCAGTGGACTAAAGCACCTGCTTAGGCAGGTGCAGGGACCTGGGTTCAATCCCCAGGGTGCCATGCCAGCCCCACCCCAGGGCATGCTGAGACACAAATGAGACTGGGCGTGGTGGTGTACAGCTGTAATCCCAGTGCTTGGGAGGCTAAAACCAAGGATCACTACAAGTCCAATCTGTGTAGTGAGACCCTGTAAACCCTGTACTAAAGACATTTAAAAAAAAAACAAAAACAGCTTTTTACAATTCCGCAACATATGCTATAAAAGAAGTGGCCTATCTCATTCAATTCAGTGAAGAGAAGGTCAGCTTTTGTGCACTGGAGAGTAGCTCAGCAGCGCAGCATCTGCCTGGCAAACAAGGTCCTGATTTGTGTGTCTGGCACCAAAACAAAATAGATCCTTTTATGCTTTTTTTGTACATCCTATTCTGAGTTTAGTAAAGTGAACATATTAGGGAACACAAATTTTCATGTAACTTAGCTAGTTCTAGATACAATTAATTGCCTCAATTTATAAGAAACAGGCTGTGTAAGGTGGCACATGCCTTTGATCCCAGGACTCAAGTTGGTAGGATTGTGAGTTCAAGGCCAGCCTAGACTGCATAGTGAGACTCTTAACTCAAAAACCTAAAAACCAAGTATGGTAGTATATGCCTGTAATCCTAGCATTCTAGGAGGCTGAAGCAGGAGGATCCCAAATTTGAGTCCTGTCTGGGCAACTGAGTCCAGTAAGACTTTGTCCAGTAAGATTCTGTCTCAAAATTTAAAAAAAGGACAAGGAATTTGGTATACTAGGAAGGCGCTGAGTTCAATCTTCAGTGATGGGAGGGGAAAAAAAAAAAGCCACAACAAATAAACATAAAAAACAAACCCTTCTTTGTTTTTCACTGGCCGCCAAAGAGAGTGCTGGATTATCATTTCAGGTGAAGATGCATCTGTAATGCTAGAAGAGTCCTCTCTTTCCCGTTGGTGTCGCCATGTAGTGCAGGGGTAATGCTGTTTCTGTGAGTAACGAGAGCTGAGGCGACTCCTGTGATGAATGATGACCCCTGCCATACAAATCACCTCTGTTAGAAGACTCACTGCATGTGAAAGCTAGGGAGGAACTAACTGAAGGTCACCTGCCTGGCTTTAGTGAGCTGCGCTGAAGCACATTCATGTACTGCCCCTTCATTAATGTCCTCAGATAATTTGCATTATAGATCTTAGCAATGCTGCACAGGTAACGCTTCTGGCCCATGGTCAGATCTGGATGCTAAAAGACAAGAGGATTTGTAGTCTGTATTGGGGAACAGTTGGCAATCTTCCTTATCCAAAAAGATTCATGTTTAAGAGCAGTACCCTCTGTGTTTTACTTAAGCAAATTCAACTGCATAACTTTGCAAAGTTAGAAAAATAGCCATTTAAAGACAGCAAGTGAGCTGTACATGAAGACACATGTGTAATTCCAGATACTCAGGAGGTTAAGGCAAGAGAATCCAAGTTTGAGCCCAGCCTAAGCAACTCAAGACCCTGTCTCAAGTAGATGACTGGGACTGTAGCTCAGTGAAAAAGCACTTCTCTAGCATGTGAAGCTCAATCCCCTAAACTCCTCCACCAAAACAACACAGAACATATAGAAGTTATTTCTTTTGCTAATTACTCAAGTGACTCATATGTCTATGAGCTTTGAGAACATATAACCCTAGAGGAATAAGGAAGGAGGAATCCACTATAACATCAAGTTTAGTTCCTGCGTACCTCTCAATAGGGGAATCTTGTGTTCTCTTTCTCTGGGGTTATAGGCATGCACCACCAAGCCTGACATTAATCCCTAGTTAAGTGGTTCAGTAAAAATTTCAAAAATAATGACTTTTTTTGCTTAGTTTGGTTTGTATTTCTTTGAGACAGAATTTCTAAGTAGGTCAGGCTGGCCTCAAATTCACAGCAGTTCTGCTCCAGCCTACAAAGTGCTGGGATTACAGGCATGTGCCACCATGCCTGGCAAAAATATTGATATGTAAAATTTTCTTTGGGAATTAAGATATAGCGAAAGGTACAGTTCTTGTCTAACAAGCACAAGACCCTAGGTATCACACACAGACACAAATTCTCTGCTGGCATACCTTTAGAAAGGATGCACCCATCATTGATTTAGAGATGTGAATTGTTTGAATATGAGGAGTTTTCCATACCTCTTGCAGCTTGGCTATGTGTAAATTCACTTTGTGTCCATCTTTGATTCTATCTGTAAGCAAGCATATTACTGTGAGTTTCAAAGGTAAGGGTAAATTCAAGAAGTTTTATTAATAATATCTAGATATTGGGCCAACCAGATAGCTCAGCAGACTAAAGCACCTGTTTAGGCAGGTGCAGAGACTGGGGTTCAATTCCTGGCATGCTGTGCCAGCCCCACTCCCAGGGGTGCACCGAGATGGCAATGGAAATGGCATGGTGGCACACACCTATAATGCCAGCACTTGGGAGGCTGAAAACAGGAGAATCACTATGAGCCCAATCTACTTAGTGAGACCTTGTACTAAATACATTAAATAACAATACCTAGATATTTACATTGTATCAAGCATTATCCTGGAATGGTAATGAGTGTTTTTAAGTAAGATGGTAAATTGGAAGACACTGTACTACATGTCCTTTGGTTGCAGAGCACACAAACGTCTTAACACATGTCTCCAGAGAAAATATACAGATAGCCAATAAGCACATAAGACACTTAGTGTCTTAGTACACCTATTACTAGGAAAATGCAAATTTGAAAAACAGTGAGGGGCCGAGAATATAGCTCAGCAGCACCTGCCTAGCAAGCACTGGTTGTGAATTCCATTCCCAGTACCAAAAAAGAAGAGAAAAATATACCTGTTAGGATAGCTATCATGAAAAAAAGAAAAAGGAAACAGGAAGGAGAAAAATTAGAAAAGCAAGCAAACATGTTGGTTAGGATTTGAAGAAACTAGATAAAACTAATGAGTGAAAGTTTGATGTTAATTAAGGGCCAAGGATTTAGTTCAGTGGCACAGCATCTCCCTGGCAAGTGTAAGGTCCCGAGTTGGATTCCCGGTGCTAGAAAAAAATTAAAATACATATGCATGGTTTCAAAACATAACTCCATGTTATTTATTTATTTATTTTTCGGTGGAACTTTGGATTGAACTCAGGCCCTTGCGCTTGCCAGGGAAGCGCTTATTCCACTGAGCCATCTCCTTGGTCCCAACTCCACATTGAGAGATGAAGTAAGATGAACACGAGGTTTTATTTTACTTTATGTATTTGGTACAGAGTCTCACTATACAGCTTGGACTTGTAGTGATCTTCATTTTCAGCCTCCCCAGTCCTGGGATTACAGGTGTGTGCCACCACACCTGGTCATGGTGGCCAGTTCAACATGCCCTGGGGTGGGGCTGGTGCAGCATGCGGTGCCAGGAATCAAGCCCAGTCCCTGTGCTTGCCTAAACAGGCACTTAGTCCACTGAGCTCTCTCACCAGCCCTTGAGATTTTATTTTTAAAGACACACTGTACTGGAAACCTGAAGACCTAAAGCAGATTTAAATTTTAGCTCTTACTATTTTTTTAAGATTGTAAAATTTAAAAATATATATGAGTCAATTTTTAATATACTGTATGAGGGGTGGTTGAGACAGACGATTGTACTGCTTGTTTTTCTGGATTCTCAGGCATGGTTTGGCAATGCAAGCATTCTGTAATGTTAACAAATTCAATAAGAAGTAAATAGTAAAAAAATTACTCCAAAATACATCTTTATGGACCAGGGATATAGCTTAGCAGCATAAGCACCTACCTAGAAAGCACAAGGTCCCAAGTACAATCCTCAATACAAAAATAAACAAACAAAAATATATATATGTATGTGTATATATATGTATACACATACACACACATACCTTTACAAAGGATAAAATAGCCATTTTACAATGGTAAAAGCTGCCAGACACCAGCTGGACCAATTGATCAAAAGTGCCAATAAGGGACTAATCTACAGTGGGTGTCTCCTGATCTGATAAACTAGGATGACCTCAGTACCATGTGTTCTTATCAATAGTGCATAGGGGGCCGGGGAGATGGCTCAGTGGAATAAGCACTTCCATGGCACAAGTGTCTAAGTTCAATCCCTGCTTCTGCCAAAAAAAAAAAAAAAAGTGCATAGGGCCAGCACGATAGCTCAGCGGCCTAAAGTACCTGCATAGGCAAGCTTAGGCAGGCGTAGGGGCCTGGTCCCTGGCACCACATGCCATGTCAGCCCCACCCTCAGGGTAGGCTGAGTGGGCAAAAAAAAAAAAAAAAAAAAAGAAAGTGCATAACATGAATCTTCTCAAGAGAAACCATCCATCAAACTCAAATTGAAGGGGAACTACCCACTCAGGCCCCCCTCCCGTCCCTCTCTGACAGGAGCTTTCTTTCTCTCAATAAATCTATTCTGCTAAAAAAAAAAAAAAAAAAAAACTACCTCAAATTGAAGGAAAACCCCCAGAGCTGGCCTGTATTCTTCATAAATGTCAGTGTCATGAAATACAAAGACTCAGGAACCATTTCAAATGGGAAAGCTAAGAAATATGACAACTGAATAGCATGCATGAACTCAAGATTTACAGGGAATAAATGTGCTTATTGGAAAATCCAAAGTTTTTTATTTTGATGATTATTTTATAAAATTGCAAACCTAGTTAATTTATTTTTTGTGGTACAGATTAGACTCTGGGTCTTTGGATTAGGCTATATCCCCAACCCTTTTTTAAACTTTTCAGACACTTCTGAAAAAGTTTAAGTCACTAAGTTGGCCAGGCTTGATTTGAACTGGCAGTCCTCTGCCTTAGCTCCCCAGAGTGCTGGGACTGGTTAAAGGTGTCTACCATCACATCCAGCTATAGTTCCTTTTTAAAAAAAATTTTTTAAAGGAAATGTACTTAGAAATATTTTGGAGATAAAAGGGGATCCTGTCTGGTCATATGTGGTGGCACATGCCTCTTGGGAGGCAAGGGAAAAGGACAGCTTGAGCTACATAATAAGGCTAAGACCAGCCTGAACTACATGTTGAAAAGAAAAGTTGGGGAGCATCCTTTCTGCAAGTCACTCTAGACTTGTTTAGTTAAGAATAAACATTAAAGTATCAGGGATATAGCTCAGTGGCATAAGAGCTGCCTGGCAAGACAAGGTTCCAAGTTTGATCCCCGGTACTACAAAAAAAAAAAAAAAAAAAGAATAAATATTAGATAGATAACATAGTTAACATTTGGAGAATCTTAATGAAGGGATTCTCCAAATCCCATAAGATTAAGGAGAATCTTAATGAAGTGCAAGGGCCTGAATTCAATCCCTGGTTCTGCCAAAAAAAACAATAAATCTGACTAATGTACTACTCTTTTTTCTCTTTGTGGTACCAGGGCTAACATACTATTCTTACAACTTTCCTAGAAATCTGAAAGTCAAAATTTTAGAAAGAAGTTTATTATTAGATAGAATAAAGTGTTAATACATCTGTTATTAAAAGTATGTTTTACTCATTGCCATGAAGCCTGCCAAATTAAAGCAAATATAAAGTAATACACTGTATGGGAACTGAAAGGCTCATGTAAATTGTGAGGGACCACTGACCTTTGAGAAATTCCACTCACTTTTGTCTGGGCCAAATCCATCTATGAGAGTAGAGAGGCTCTAGAAAGGAACTCACTGTGATCACATTCGACATCAACACGCTGATTCCATGTACTAAAGCAGGGAGTCTTATCATTGTGGGAGGGTGGGCTCCACCATTCTCACAGAGTTCAGAGGCTTCTAGGACTTAGGTTGCATTTAAAATGAGAGGCCAGGGAAGATAGTTCAGTGGTATAAGCACCAGCCTGGCAAGTGCAAAGTCCTGAGTTTGATAATGAATGGGGCCAGGGAGATAGCTCAGTGGAATAAGCACTTTCCTGGCAAGCGCAAGGGCCTGCGTTCAATCCCCAATTCCACCAAATAAATAATAAATAAATAATGAATTTTGTCTCTCATTTATAAAACACTGTCTCCTAGAGCTAGGCATGTGGCTCAGTGGTAGAGCTTTTGCCTTGCATGCACAAGGCTCTGGGTTCAATCCTCAACACCAGGAGGAAGATGGCTGGGATTTTAAGTCCAGGGACAAAGTGAGTTCAAAGACCAGCCTGAACTGCATAGTGAAACCCTGTTTCAAAAAGACAAAAAACAAACATACATTTATTTAATTCATTTGACTTTTTCACACATTGTAAGATTGTAGTGAAGAATCCAAATGAACAAACCTCTAATGAAACACTTTATATGTAAACCAAGAGTAAACCCTAATGTAAACTATAAATTCTGGGTGAAGAGGGTATGTTAGTGTAAATACATCAATTATACCAAATCTATCACTGGTGGGGAATGTTAATAATGGGAGGCTATGCATAGCAAAGGGTCTATGGGAATCTTACATGTTAACTAAGACCTTTTTTTTAAAGTGCATTATAAAAATGAGGTTATTTGTAAATATATATATATAAATACATATGTACACACATATATGAGTGTATATCTTTCCCTAGATAGCTTTTCCAAGAGAAAACAAAGTGAATTCAGGTTTATATATCATTGAATTTAAATAAAAACATTTAAAAACTAACTATACTTAAATACTCCTATACATACAGATACACACTAACATTAGTAAACTACTTCCCCTTCCTCTAGAAAAAGAAATGAGCAAGAAGCCTTTAAGAGCTTGTCAGTTGTTGGGCCAAGGAGAGAGCTGAGTGGAATAAGGGCTTGCTGGCAAGCCTGAGTTTGATTCCTGGTACCACAAAGAAGGAGGGGGGCTTGTCTTTGTCTCCTAATTCCAACAGAGAAGAGTAATTTAGCTCTAACCTTTATTTTAACTGAGAGAAAAGAATTAGCATTGAGATGTATTTTATGATCTCTGAAGCTGTTTATCTCAGAATTTTTTTCCTTCAATCCCTATGTAAGCCCCAGGCCATGCTCTGTGGTTTGCAACCAACAGTTGTGAGCAGTTTTATTTTAAAAAATCATTGCTAATTTTAAAAGTGGTTGATGTGAGATTTATTTATAAAAGAGACTATTCTTTGAAAATCTTGAAGACTAAGCTAGCATGGTGGCACACACCATGTAATCCCAGTACTGCGGAGGTGGAGGCAGGAGGACTGCAAATTGATACTGTCTCAAAATGTAGTTATGTGGATCAGTGGTAGACTAACCCCATGTTCCATTCCTTGTACCGAAAAAATAAAAAGACTACCAAGAAAGGCAATAAAGTCTCATTTTAAAACTCCATTGTGTAAATATACAGGTAAATTGGCTTCTCTCAACCCCGTTATTCACAGCTATTATCTGCTTTATATGTGCTACTCACCAGTACCTTTGGAACTGTGGTAAAAAGAACATCCAACTGATCTGTTAAAAAAAAAAAAAAGAAATAGGTAGTAATTGACAGCTTTATAAGCACAAAACATATTTCAAACAAAAAAGGTGGTATTACATAAGCTGTATGTATCAAACTCCCTGCTACAATTCTGCTTAAATCCTAATGACTCTACTTTTTTAAAGTGAGCTGAGACTTAACAAACTAGAAAAGATTTACTTTTTTTTTTCTTTTTTTTTTTTTTTTTTTTGTCTTTTTGAGACAGGGTCTCACTATGCAGTTCAGGCTGGCCTCGAGCTCACTTTGTAGCTCAGGCTGGTCTCGAACTCACAACAATCCTCCTGCCTCAGCCTCCCGAGTGCTGGGATTACAGGCATGCGCCACCACGCCCGGCTAAGATTTACTTTTAAACCAGATTTGATTTTACTTTTACAGCTTCCGACTTTGAACTCAATAGGTAGTTTGGGTTTCTATGCTGAGTATTGGAAAGACAACCCTTTGAGAAGTAATTAGATGTTCTGAGGCCAGGGGTGGTGGCTCAAGCCTGTAATCCCACCACAAGGGAGACTGAGGCAAAAGGATCGTTGTGAGTTCGAGCAGTCTGGGTAACAAGTGAGCTCAAGGCCCGCCTGAACAAATAGGGAGACCCTGTCTTGAAAACACCAAACACACACACACACACACACACACACACACACAAAGGTGCTGGAACTGATAAATTTTAAAAACCCACTTCCTGCAATTTATTCAATGACTATATAAGCACCTTGATCAAGCACTATGTATAGAAAACTGTAAACAAATATAACAAAACCAACCAACAAACAGGGACCTCAACCCGTTTTTTTGTTTAGGTTTTTTTCTTTTGGCATTGTGTCGTTAAGCTATAACCCCGTCCCTCAACCCATTTTTTAAGTCTTCCATGGGACCGGATATAATGGCACAGGCCTGGAATCCCAGCACTCTTGGGAGACTGAGGCAGTTTGAGCTGGTCTGGACACTTTCAGGAGATTTGTCTCAAAACTGTAAAGGGGGTAAGGATGTAGTTCAGTGTGAAGAACCTGGGTTAAATCCCCAGTACTACAGAAAAAGTCTTAAATGGCACCAGGTATAATAAAAACAACATGGCATGTTTACAGCGGGAGCCATGGCTGTGGGCTGAACTGGACCGCAAATTCCCGGCTGCTTTCCCTTTTAGGAATAAGGGAAGGAAGGAGCAAGGACGGCGATTTCCCCAACTAGTTTGCTTCACCGTCCAGGAAAAATCCCAGCTTAAACCAGGGAGGCTACACCGCGCAGGGGGACATCTCGGGCTTGCTGGGCTCTCCGCAGTCCCATATTCGCGCACAGTGCTGGAGGACGCGTTTCCCCGCAGGTCCCGCAGCGCCCCCTGGGGCGCGGGAAGACGAACGGCGGCGCCTGTCGCAGTCCCGCGTCTCTGCGCCAAACCTCTCCAGCTCCCTCCGCAGCTCTCCCTCAACAGCGATGGGCCCTGCACAGCTCCCTCTCGGTTCACTTGAGCGTGTGCCGGACCCGTCCCCGAAGGCAGCCGCCATACCCACTTCCGCAGGGGCTGGGCGCCGCTCCCACCCGCAGGGGCCCCGGCCTCACCCGCCTCCGCGGCCGCCCTCGTCCCCAGCCACTGCGGATGGCTCCGCGAAAGAGCTGCTCTCGGTCCAGTCGGACCCAGGACCCTGGCCTGGCATCTCCCTGGAGCCTCGACCGCGAGCTGTGTGCGCGAGAAGCACTCCCTGCTCTTCCCCGTCAGCACGCGTGCGTCAGGCGGGGGGCTGCGGGGCGAAGAGCGGGCGACGCAGGACACTGCCCGAGCCGCTTCGGGAGAGCGAGGCGAGCAGATCCACGACCCCGGAGCGGCCGGCGGGGGAGGGGCTGGCGTCCTTCGGCTGATTGCACGTCTGCACGGTGGAGGGATCTTTGTAGAAGAGACGTTTCAGGGAAAGCAAAAATACATGCTCCCTGAAACAAAAGGTGCCTGCCACCTTAGTATTCCAGACCCACAGCAAATTGTGTATCTTGAGTGTCAACATACAAGTCAAGCATGAGTGCACAAATCAAGGGCCAAAGCACCAAGCCGAGAACCGTTGAGGTTGCGCTATCACCTAGGCAACCAGCCTTAACCCTTTACATCAACGGCGGATCGAGGGCGACTACTTTTGCGCACGCGCAAATCCTTCCCACCTTTCGGTCGTTTATTCAGGACCGGTGTTTCACTTGATTTGGCTCGAGGAACTTTCCGTACTTAGAGGTGTGGCAGAACAGGACGCCTGGAAGGAATTTGGGTTGCAATTGGTTCACTCTTCGTATTCCCAGAATGCAATGGGCGTCGCGCTCAAGCGAAAGGAAGTGTGGCTGCCCAGGACTTGTAGACCCAACATGCCTCGGTATGCGCAGCTGGTTATGGGCCCAGCAGGGAGCGGGAAGGTAAGCAGAAAAAAGCCAGACCGTTAAGCAGGGAATATGTATCTTGAGAGAAACTGCAGTGGGCTGTTTACTGGGGTCTCTGAGACTTCGCGCAACTCACTTCACTCCGTGCCCTTTTTTTTTTTTTTTTTTTGGTTGGAAGGAGTGATAACATTTGTTACTGCTCTTAACTTTTATTTATACAACTACCCTGCGACGTAAGCCTCAGTATCCTTATTTTACAGGCAGGGGAAAGCAAGATGCAAAAAGAAAGTTCTAAGTTTTTGCCCAAGATCGCGCACCAGTGAGTGATGGCCGAAATTTGAGTCGTTTTGTCTTAATTCTAGAATCTGGCCTTATTTAGCACCGAGAACGTTAGCCTGGAATCTTGCTCAGAGGGTAAGACATAAACTCTTGGTATTTGAGGTGATATTAGATGGTACATGAAACCGACAATAAAGATCATTGGATGGTATATAGAGAAAGTTGTTTGCTCCCTTTTGAACTCTCAGGTTTTTGTTTTTTGGGGTTTTTTGCTTGTGGGTTGGTTTCTGTTTTTTGTTTGTTTTTGTACAGGGTGTTCAGGGTCTCAGTACTAGATCAGATACATAGTGATCCACCTGTTTACAGCCTCCCAACAGCTGGGATTACAGGCATGCGCCACCACGCCTGGTCTCAATTGCCTTCTCAGCGCGACCCCGGGGCCAGCCCCTGTGCATGTTTGCAGGCGCTTTAACCCACTGAGCTATTTGGTCTGCCCTTCTCTCATTTTATAGTGAGATGATATTTGATTCTAATGTTTTCTCAGCATTTCTTTAATTTACAAGTCTTTAATTTACAAATTTTAGACTCAGGGCTCTTAATGGGAAACTGTATTTAGTTAGGATTAAAAGCCTAACCAAAAAAAAAGAAAGCTTAACCTAAGCCAAAAGTTTAAAAGTCCCTAGGTGGAACACTCCTGTAATCCCAGCTATTCTAGAAGCTAATGCAGGATTGCAAGTTCAAAGACAACCTGAGCAATTGCAAAACAAAATACAACAAAGGGCTAGTGATTTAGCTCAGCACTCTCAAGTTTTTTGGTTTTTGAGGCAGTTCCTCACTGTAGTTCATGCTGAGCATGAATTTTCTATGTAGCCCAATCTGGCCTCAAACTCACAAAGAGTCTCCTTGCCTCAGTCTCCTGAATGCTGGGACTACAGACATGCACCACCATACCCAGCTAACTGGGTTTCAGTCCCTGGTACCACACACATCCACACACAAATTCAGTTGAAAGTTGTGTATGTCTTCATGGTTACCTTCATATTATGATAAATGTAATCATAATTGGCTTCTGTTTATAATAGCAATAGTTTGTCTTATAACCAAATAACTAAAGGAGTAATGTTAGGAGCATTCAAATACTATAGAAACAGTGAAGTTAATGATCAAATCACAGAAGTGTGGGAAAAAATTAGTCTGTGGATGGCTTCCATATCAGTCTTCAACAAACTTGTTCTGAGCCACTGACCTATTCTGGACTCAAGAGATACATATTACTCAGTGATCCTTTCCTGTGCAGAGCCTGTGTCTGAGAAGGTAGGTGACTTGTCTGCGAGGATAAGAGATGTTGCCTAGAGGCAGCTTTTGTAGTAGAAAAAATGGTTATGTGAAAGGAAGAGAAGTATAATAGAAATTATTCTGTATTCTAGATTAATTTTTGGATGTTAAGAAAACTACCCTTCTATAAATCTATAATGCTTACTATCCTAAACACTTATTGAGTATGCTCATTATGTCAAGTACTGATGTGCACTCTGGTGATTATATAGTGAACAAAACAAAGTTATCCTTGTGGAGGTTACATTTAAACATAATGTCAGTCAGATAGAAATAATTAGGCCGGGGAGATGGCCCAGCTGAATAAATGCTTCTCTGCAAGGGCCTGAGTTTGATCCCCGGTTCCAGTTCCGCCAAAAAAAAGAAATACCTTGTCAGAAATAATCGCCAAACACTTATTATGTAACAAGTAGTATCCTGGTCCTTGGACTTATAAAACTAAATGAGACCCAAAATAAAGTTTTCATCATAAGTTACAAGAAAAGGGGCCAGGGAGATAGCTCAGTAGGATAAGTGCTTGCCCTGGCAGGCGCAAGGGCCTGAGTTCAGTTCCTGGTTCTGCAAAAAAATTAATTAATTAAAAGAAAAAAGCCAAGGGGCTGGGGAGGTGGCTCAGTGGAATAAGTGCTTCCCTGGCAAGCGCAAGGGCCTGAGTTCAATCCCTGGTTCCGCAAAAAAAGAAAAAAGCCAGGGAGATAGCTCATTGGCATAAGCACCTCCCTGGCAAGTGCAAGGTCCTGAGTTCAATTCCTGGTACCACACACACACACACACACACAAGTGCGTGCGCGCCCATAAAAAACCTGAATGAGAGGGATAGGATGACTCCTGCCTGGTAAACATGAGGTCCTGAGTTCGATTCCTCATACAGAATAAAAGTTTAAAACTGAATGAGAAGCCAGGCATGGTGGTGCAGGCCTGCAATATCAACACTCTAGGAGGCTGAGGCTGGAGCATTCCAAGTTCAAGGCCAGCCTGGACAATTTTGGGATGCAACAAAAGACCTTGTGTGGTGGATTTCTTTTTTTTTTTTTTTTTTTTTTTTTTTGTCTTTTTGAGACAGGGTCTCACTATGCAGTTCAGGCTGGTCTCGAACTCACAACAATCCTCCTGCCTCAGCCTCCCGAGTGCTGGGATTACAGGCCTGCGCCACCACACCCGGCTTAAAGACATGGTCCTGAGAACCATTTTTTGTTTTGTTTTGTTTTGTTTTTGCTTTTGGTGGAACCAGGGATTGAACTCACACCGTTGTGCTTGCCAGGAAAGCACTTATTACACTGAGCCATCTCCCCGGCCCGTGTAGTGGATTTCTAACAGGCAGTCAACTTATTCCACCCAGCTGATTTAAACCTGTGTGGTGCTGAATGCAGGAGGCCCTCCTGAGGGCTGTTGCCAGCAGCATAAAAGCAGAACAAGAGAAGCTGCCAGAACACTGTTAGGGATGCTGTTTGGAGAAGCTGTTGGAGCTGTTGGAAGCTGCTGGTTCTCTTGGGCTATTCTGCTGGAAGACCTTGTCCTGCTGGCTTTCTTGATGAACTTTGGAGAAGCTTGGGTCCTTATCTTAAGCATCAATCCCTGGCTCCAGAGGGGAATATGGTGCACTGCTCAGCCTCATGAAGCTTGTCACAATGGCTTTCCTGATGGGAACTTACTTTCCTCATTACTGGAAGAGCTCAGGACCTCACTGTTGCTGAGGGCAGCTGTGCTGCTTTGGGGGGAGCTCTGCTGCTTACCTTGAGCATTGCTTCCTAGCTCCAGCTCAGACCCCTCAGCCTGCTAGCACAGATCCTTCATCCCTCTGGCATAGACTTCCTAGCTTCCACCACTGACCTTTGGGCTTTTCCACCACAGATCCATGCAGCGGGCCTGCATGAGACTTTGTTGTGGGTTCTGGGTCTCCAGTTGGGACTGGTGGGAAGCATTGTAATGAGCTCTAGGCCCTAGCTGGATTCATTAATATTTAGTGTGTGGATTTCCTGCACTTGTAGTGTGTGATTCTTGGGTAATTCATTGCAAACTACTATTATAAAATGTGTCCTGTGCTATATTATTCACTTTGCAAAAACCCCCAACCATGACACCTTGCCTCAAGAAAAAAAAAAATTCTTTATAAAAGACTGACAATGTGGTTCAGTGTGAAGTCCAGGGCTCCTGTCCCTGTACTGGAAAGAAAAAAAAAATAAATAAATAAATAAATTAATTAATTAATTAGATAAGAGCTTTGTCTTTACACGCAGTGGGTAGAAGAGACCAAAAAAAAAAAAAAGCTTAGAGATTTCAGCTTGGTGTAGTGGAATACTAGAAGAGTAAAGACCTCTGTAAAGCACAACTGACAAGCTGACCACCCACCTGCAGGCTTTTATTGGCCTTTACGCATCTTCTGTGGAGTGCTGCTCTCTTAGATCAACAGGCGCAGCCTCATGTGCTTAGATACGCTCTACTGAGAGACATCACTCTGACCCTCTACCTAAAGGTTTGCTTGGACTTGCAAGTTCTAGTAGAAATAATATATGTTAGATGCTGCATTGTGTAACCGGCAATCTTTCCTTTTTTCTGTCTCTCTTTGAGTCTAGGGATCAAATCTAGGACTTTACACTTCTAAACCTTGGTCCCTAAGGGGCCAGGGAGATGGCTCAGTGAAATAAGCACTTCCCTGGCAAGCTCAAGGGTCTGAGTTCAATCCCCGGTTCCACCAAAAAAAAAAAAAAAAAAAAAGTTTGGAGCCAGGGATGTGGCTCAGTAGAATAAGAGCTTCCCTGGCAAGTGCAAGGGCCTGAATTCAGTTCCTGGTTCTGCCAAAAAAAAAAGTAAAGCATGGGCCCTCTGTCTGAGCTACATTTCCAACCCCAGAAATTTGCCCTTTAAATTCCTCCTGTTGAGCCGGGCGTGGTGGCGCATGCCTGTAATCCCAGCACTCGGGAGGCTGAGGCAGGAGGATTGTTGTGAGTTCGAGACCAGCCTGAGCTACAAAGTGAGCTTAAAGCCAGCCTGAACTGCATAGCGAGACCCTGTCTCAAAAAGACAAAAAAAAAAAAAAAAAATTCCTCCTGTTGGAGATAACTCAGTGGTCTAAGCGCCTGCCTGGCAAGCACAAGGACTGTGCCAGCCACCAAATCCAGGCATCGTGACACATGCCTGTAATCCCAGCACTAGGGAGTCTGAGACAGGCAGATCACTATGAGTCCAAGCTGTGTGGCAAGACAAATAAATAAATACTTTCCTTATTTATTTATTTTTTGGCAGATCTGGGGATTGAACTCAGGTCCATGTACTTGCCAAGGAAGCACTTTATTCCACTGAGCCATCTCCCTGGCCCCTAAATAAATACTTTATTTATTTATTTTTGCAGAACCAGGGATTGAACTCAGGCCCTTGTGCTTGCCAAATAATTTAATTTTTAAAAATTTCCCTTTATTGCTTTATTTTTTGGTACCAGGGATTGAACTCAGGACCTTGCACTTGCCAGGCAGGTGCTTAAGCCACTGAGTTATCACTTTGGCCCCTCCTCTTGTTGCATATTAGACCAGTAATGAGCCTTAATGATCATAGAAGACATCTTAGTTAGGGCAGAACACTGAAGGGCAAAGAGGAGAAGAAGCTTTGTTAGCTTTTCCTGTGAATTTAATGGCAAATCTGGAGCTGCAGGCCAAGCAGTATCTTTGCCTCAGTGTTAGCCTTGTTTATAAAGGGCAGAGGTTTGTCTTCAGTTCATAGTGCTCCAAAGAATGTGGAGACTTTCTGGGGGCAGAGAGATTGTCACTGCAGTGCTTATTCTAATTCTGCATGCCTCGTGACCTTCCAGAGCACCTACTGTGCCACCATGGTCCAGCACTGTGAAGCTCTCAACCGCTCTGTCCAGGTAGTGAACCTAGATCCGGCTGCAGAACACTTCAACTACCCTGTGATGGCTGGTAAGTGCTCCCTTTCCTTCAGGGATGGCAAAGGTAGAGAAAGCAAGGAGTGCTGGCTTCCTGGCACAGAAACTGAGAAATTGCAAAAACTATGATACTCCTGTCCCCTGGTTTTTGGTGAGCATCAGAGGCTGAATGTCATTTGGTGTCATGTATTCATGGTGATGTATCTTTTCTTGGGTTTTGATGAAGGACTTACAATGAGCGGACTCCTCCTCTAGCTCCCTTCCACTCTACCCCTCTCTTGCTTAGTCCTACTATAGTACATCTAAATTTTATTTATTTAAGTAGCAAGAATTGAACTCATGGAGCTGGGCGTGGTGGCGCATGCCTGTAATCCCAGCACTCGGGAGGCTGAGGCAGGAGGATTGTTGTGAGTTCGAGACCAGCCTGAGCTACAAAGTGAGCTCGAGGCCAGCCTGAACTGCATAGTGAGACCCTGTCTCAAAAAGACAAAAAAAAAAAAAAAAAGAATTGAACTCAGGACCTTGTGCTTGCTGGGCAGATGCTGTGCTGCTGAGCTATATCCCTGGCTGTAGTAAATCTATACTAAAGTTAATTTGGTTGCAGCCCATAGTAGGGCTTAAGTTAATAATAATATTTAGTAGAAACTAGTGACATACCAAAGATACAATATTGGGATCAGTTGTACATTGATATATAAAGCCCCAGGTCTAGATGAGTTTATTCAGGAAAGGAGTATGGTTAGAGAAGAGGACCCAAGACTGAGCCTTGAAGTCATCTCTTCCTCAGAGATCTGGTAAAGGAGTGGCTTCCGAAAGGTAGGAGGAAAAGATAGCTTAACAAACGCCAGGGGTAGACAGGCAGAGTTTGGGGCATTCCTGTACTCCCAGGTCCTCAGAAGGCCCCAGCCTGGGAATCATTTGGGCCCAGGAGTTTGTGACCCCTAGACAACATAGTGAGACTCTACTTCTAACAAAAAGATGAGTGAAACTGAGGCCAAAGGGCTAGAGAGGCCAGGGATGTAGCTCAGTGGCACAAGCACCTGCCTGGCAAGTGCAGGGTCCTTAGTTCGATTCCTGGTTTAAAAAAAGAGATGTTCACTAAAAGAGCTGGTGATGTAGCCCAGTGGTAGAGCACTGCCCCATACCCACGAGCCCCTGGATCCAGTGCCCACAATCAGAACAAAACAGAAACCTAAGGTCTAAATACTGATTTCCAAAAATGTATAAGACAGCACTGGGGAGATAGCTCAGTGGCATAAGCACCTGCCTGGCAAGTGCAAGGTCCTGTTTAATCCCCAGTACCACAAAAAAGAAAAAGCCAAAAATGTATAAGAGAACCATATGTGTACTGGAATTTTTAAGCCTTTTGTATAGTGGATTTATGTTAATTTTCATCTTTCTATCCCAGAATATGTGACTCTCACCTCACTTAAGAAAGGGAAAGTGAGGCTCAAGAGGTTCAGTGCTTCCCTATGTCCATCATGTTAAAAGACAATGACTTATATTGTTTTTGCCTTTTTTTTTTTTTTTTTTGACTAAGGTTTGAACTCAGGACCTTGCACTTGCCAGGCAATCCTTTAAGCTGCTGAGCTATCTCCCCAGCCCTTACTTTATTTTTTTTAATAGTATGTATTCACATGTTCAAAATGCAGAAGACTTTAAGACCGTGCAGGAGACAGTCTCCTTCCCAGCTCTGTTTCCCACACCCCAGCATCTTCCCTGCGGACTGCCACCCTTAGCGCTTCCAGTGCTCAACAGATCTGTGCACATAAAATGTGGGATGTGTATGTGTTATGGGTATCTAGTGAACTTTGATTTTTTGTTTCTTTTTAGGACATGTGATTGTGTTGTTTTTTCTAGTACTAGGAATCAACTTGGGGTACTCAGTCACTAAGCTAGATCCCCAGTACCCCCAGACCTTTTTTATTTTTAGGACATCATCTCACTAAGTTGCCACAGCTGAGCTCAAACTTGCTATTTCTTTATCAATAAAATTATGGGGAAAAAAATAGTGATAGAAAGAAAATTTATTGTGATAAATACCAAAAATAAAACTTAAAAAAAACCTTGCAAACCTGGGGCTTCCAGGTGAGCTCAGGTTAGCCCAGTTGTTTAAGGCACCTGCTTGGGCAAACTCAGGCACAGGACACCCGAGGTTCAATCCCCAGCTCCACAGGCAGTCTGAGCTAGCAAAAAAAAATATCCTTCAGACTTGTAATCTTCCTACCTCAACCTACTGAGTAGCTGATTATGGGTATGTACTACTTGATGGCATTCTTTATAGTGTTCTTTACATTATTTTTTTCACTTAATAATATACTTGGGAGACTATATTAGTACTTAAGGTTTAGCTTTCCTCCTTTTTATGGCTGCATGGTACTCTATTCTAAAATGTCTGGTTTATTGGTCAGTTTCTTGTTGATGGACACTACTACAATGAAAAAAAGTACATAAATAACTTCATATTATTTTTATATAATTGTTACTACTGGTGAGGTTAATAATTTTGGAGTAAACACTTCTATTCTGGGTCCTATCTGTCCCTTTCAGACATCCGGGAACTGATTGAAGTGGATGATGTGATGGAGGATGACTCTCTGCGGTTTGGTCCCAATGGAGGATTGGTGTTTTGCATGGAGTATTTCGCCAATAATTTTGACTGGCTGGAGAACTGTCTTGGCCATGTGGAAGATGACTACATTCTTTTTGACTGTCCAGGCAAGTCAGCAATGTGAATGTGCCACTTACCTTGAAGCTGTAATTGTGTTCTCAATGGGAGAAGGTGTGAGCATTTATAATTCTAGATTATAGTGCAGTAAGGTACCAAGATCTTCACATTGTCTGCTGAGGTTGTCGAGGGCTTCTTGTACACTGACAGCACCATACGGAGCAAGGGAGCCATTCTCTGCCATCATGGAACTCACAGTCCACAAAGCACACTAGTGTAAATGAATCCCACCATTGTGATTTAATACTCATGACCAGCATCCCACAGGAGGAACAGCTGGTCGTAAGCAGGGAGGTTAGAGAGGCTTCAGATCCCGTGGCCATTAAACTGAGCTGTGGTGCGGAAGTGAAAAGAGAGTGGTTCAGACAGATGGCACAGCAGGCCAGGGTGCTGGAACAGGAAGCAGTAGGCAGGTTGGGGGCACTGCAGAGGCCAGAATGGCTGGAGCACAGAAAACAAAGAAGATGTGTGTGCTGAGTCTGGTATTACAGATGGTTTGTTAAGACCTGAGCATGATTAAAAAAAAAAGACCTAAGCATAACCTAGCTGATCGCTTGTGGCCCTCATTTGTTTTCTCTTCCTTCTAACTGAACATAGCTGTCGTTAAGTGTATGCATCATAAATTTAGGTTTGATGAGTACTCACAACCCTTTGTAGCACTGATACTCGCCTTTCCCCCTCAATGCTGGATACTGTGCTCAGGATGTGCACAGCATGTACTGTGTAACCACATTCCCAGCCTTAGCACTCACTTTTTGCTGGCAAAATATGTAGTAGTTTGTATGTAGCTTCATATTCTACATTAGACTGAATAGCTTGCTTGAGATTTCCACAGTGGCATTACCTTGAGTTTTATGATTGCTTTGAGAGGCTAGAAGGCCTTATAAAAATTGAGTACATTATTGCTAAGAATTGGCTTCCTCTTCTTTTTCCACCATCATCTTTTGGGTAAAACTTCTGATCTGTACTTAACATTTAACCTATTTCCTGTTTATATCATTTTCATGATCCTTTTCATGTAGGTCAGATTGAGCTGTATACTCACCTGCCTGTGATGAAACAGCTGGTCCAACAGCTGGAACAGTGGGAGTTCCGAGTCTGTGGTGTGTTCCTTGTTGATTCTCAGTTCATGGTAGAATCCTTTAAGGTAGGAGGATAAATTTGTTCTTGATTTTCCAGTGATGGGTATAAGCAGATATCAGTCTCCTTTAATTACTGTGTGACTCTGGACATCTCCCCACACTATTTCAATGATGTAGTAGCCCTATTATTAAGTTATCAGGCTAACATATTTAACTTGAAATTGGTAAATGATGATTTTCAGGAACTGCTTACAAATAATTAAGGTAGATGTTTTATTTTATTTTATTTTTATTTTTTTGTGGTACCAGGGATTGAACTCAGGACTCTGTGCTTGCCAGGCAAGTGCTTCTGCTGAGCCATCTCCCCAGTCCCTGTATTTTTAAAATACAGAGGAAACTTGACACATAATGGGCATTCGGAACTAGTCATCTGGGCCAGGGAGATAGCTCGGCAGTCTAAGGGCCTGCCTGGCAAGCACAGGGACCCAGGTTTGATCCCTGCTACACATGACATGCTGGCCTTGGAACCCTGGGCTCACCTGGCCAGCCACTAAAACCAGGCATGGTGGCATACCTGTAATCCCATCGCTGGGGAGTCTGAGACAGGAGGATCACTATGAGTCGGAGCTGCATAGTGAGACCCTGTACCAAATACATAAATAAATAAAACTTGTAATCAGGCAGACATGGTGGCACATGCCTGTCAACCCTGCAGTCAGCAGGATCACCACCATAAGTTCAAGGCCAGTTTGGACTGTATAGTGAGGCCTTGTCTTCAAAAAACAAGACAGTTCTTTAAAAAAAAAAAAAAACTGTCCGTGGACTTCCAGGAAGATGGTAGAGACCTTAACAGTAAAGAATCAGCCTCTTCCAAGATTTGGAGTCCAGACGGTACAATATAGCAGTGTGAAGAGGAGAATGTAGAAAATAAAAACAATAAGGATAGCAAAGGAAGAAATTATCATTATTTGTGGATGACATGATACTTTACATAGAAGACCCTAAAACTCTTACCAAGAGACTAACAGATTTAATAACAAAATTCAGTAGTATAGCTGGGTACAAAGTTGACACTCAAAAATCAGTAGCATTTCTGTACACAAGTAATTCATTGGCAGATATTAGGGAAAATAGCATCCATAACACTGAAATACCTAGGAGGGAAGTAGAGACCTTTCCACTAAAGCTAGATGTGATGGCATACCTATTATCCCGGCACTTGGGAGGTAAATGCAGGAAGATCACCATGAGTTTGAGGCCAGCCTGGGCTACATAAGTGAATTCAAGGCCAACCAGCATTACGTAGTGAGTCCCTGTCTCAAAAGGAAAAAAGTCCTTTATATTGAAAACTATAGTATTCTGAAATACTCTATAGTATTTCTTAAATAAGGAAATCAATGAGGATATGAGAAAATGGAAAGATAGCCCTTGTTCTTGGCTAGGAAGAACCAATATAGTGAAAATGACCATGTTTTCAATATTGTTTTACAGAGTTAATGAAATCCTAATCAAAATACCAACACCATATCTCTCAAAATTACAATAGTCCTAAAATTAATTTGGAACCATAAAAAACCTAGAATACCCCCAGTTCTGCCAAAAAAAAAAAAGTTACACCAAAAAACCTAAAATACCAAAAGCAGTTCTGGGCAACAAGGCAAGGCAAGGGGCATCACAAGCCTTGACTTGAAATGACACTGCAAAGCTGCTGTGATAATGACAACATAGTACTGGCCAAAAGACAGGCTCCAAGATCAGGGAATTAGATTAGATGATACAGAAACAACTCTGAACATACTCAACTGTCTTATCTTTGACAGAGAAGCCAAACACCTTCAATGGAAGAAAGATAGCCTCTTTAATAAATGGTATTAGAAAAAGTGGCTTTCCATATGCCAAATATTAAAACTAGACCCATATCTCACCATGCACTAAACTAAAATTGAGATAGATCAGAGATCTAAATATTAAAACAGGAGCTGGGGAGATGGCTCAGTGGAATAAGCACTTCCCTGGCAAGCACAAGGTCATGAGTTCAATCCCTGGTTCCGCAAAAAAAAAAAAAAAATTGAACACTAAATCTGCTAGAAGACAGACTAGGTAGAAGTCGTAGGCATTGTTGTAGGCAAAGACTTGCTAAAAAAAACAATTCTGCAGAAAATATCACAAAGGAGTGAGCAATTGGGATCTCATCTTACTGAAAAGTTTGCACAGCGAAGGACCCACAGTACAGGAAAAATTTTTTGCCAGCTATTCCTCAGACAAAGGAAAAGTGTCTAGACAGCACTCAGGAGGCTGAGGCAGGAGGATTGTTGTGAGTTCGAGACCAGCCTGAGCTACAAAGTGAGCTTAAGGCCAGCCTGAACTGCATAGTGAGACCCTGTCTCAAAAAAAAAAGGGCATATAACTGCAAGTCTGATCTACTAGTGAGATCCTGAACACCCTGTAGACCCTTCCCTAAAAAATACCAAAAACAAAAGAAAAAAGAAATTAATAACAAATGTTGGCTAGGCTGTGGGGATAAAAGTACCCCTCCACTGTTGGTAGGAGTGCAGACTGGTGCAGTCACTGGAAATCACTGTGGAGATTTCTATTCTTCCTATTTTGGTACCTTTCTGAGAGAATTACAAGCATCATGCCATAGTGATGTGTGCACACCATGTTTATAGCAGCACAGTTTGGAAAGCTAAGTCTTAGAAACAGCCCAAATGCCTATCAACTGGTGAATGGATAAAGCAGATGTGTTTGTTTTTTTTTTTTTTTTTAACATGAGTATTGTGCCATAAATAAACTTGAGGGGCCAGCGAGATAGCTCAGTGGTCTAAAGTGCCTGCTTAGTAAGCTTAGGCAAAGCACAGGGACTACAGTTTGATCCCTAACACCACATGCTGTGCCAATCCCGCCCGAGCTGAGCTGGCCACACACACAAAAAGAATAAACTTGAAACATTTCTAACTAAATACATGCACCTTAAGACCAAACTTTTTTTGGGGGGGGGAGGCGGGGTGCTTTCTGAGACAGGGTTTCGATAATGCAGTTCAGAGTGGCCTTAAACTCTTGGTAATCCTCCTGCCTCAGCCTCCTGGGTACTGAGATTACAATCTTGTGCCACCACACAAGCTAGCATTTCCTTTACTTAGCCCAGTTCCTTTCCAAGGAGGAGTAGACTGCTCTATATGAATACTTGGTTGGTGACCGGTATCTCATCTTCTCTTATTTTTCCTCCTTCAGTTTATTTCTGGCATCTTGGCTGCCCTGAGTGCCATGATCTCTTTAGAAATCCCGCAAGTTAATATCATGACGAAAATGGATCTGCTGAGTAAGAAAGCTAAGAAGGAAATTGAGAAGTGAGTTCATTATTCTTGTATTCCTTTCAGTACTCAGCTGCCATGATGAACATTCTGTTTTATTGAGATATGAGGTTCTGTCAGTTTAAAATCTAGATTTGTTCTTCCCTTTATTCATCAGTCTTTTCTCATTTCCAAAGGTTTCTAGATCCAGACATGTATTCTTTTTTAGAAGATTCAACCAGTGATTTAAAAAGCAAAAAATTCAAAAAATTGACTAAAGCTGTATGTGGACTGGTAAGCTAGTGATGTGCTGTTTGTTTGTTTGCTTGTTTGTTTTTTCTCAAATAACATGAAAAATTTCCTCACATCCTATCAGCAAGCGCCATTTTGGAAGGCAGTCCAACTTTGTGTTGTGCAAAGAGGAAGCAGGTGGGAGGGGCTGATTTGGCTTCCACAGTTTAATTTAGAAGTAGTTATTGCTGCCTAGTGTGGAGGCGCAGGCCTGGAATCCCAGCACTCCAGAAGCTGAGGCAAGAGGGTCACCGTGAGTTTGAGGCCAGTGGCTATTCAGTAAGTTCAAGGCCAGCCTGGGCTACAAAGCAGGATCCTGTCTCCAAAAAATTTAAAAAGAAAGAAAGAAAAGGCTGGGGAGGTAGTTCAAGCACTTGCCTGGCAAGTGCAGGGTCCTGAGTTCAATCCCTGGTTTTGAAAAAAAAAAAAAAGGAAAGGAAGAAAAAGTAGTTATTGGCAGGCCAGTAGATTAACTAATTTATTATTTCACGCAATTTGGACAGTTTAGAACTGTTTCTATCTTTATGACAGTTCCAGGTGGTGTTGAGTTCAGAAAAATTCCCGTGAAACAGCCTCTGATAATTAGCCAAGGAATGTTCTGGGGAGCCAGAGGACAAAAAATCAGAAATGATTTGTTGATGTTCTGTCTCTGGCTCCCTCCGCCTGTGCTCCAAAGACACAACTGTTTTTAATCATAAGTAAAAAATGGTTATAAAACTCAGGATCTAAGTTGAAAATAATGTGTTTTGCACAACTTTGAACATACTTTTCTTGAAATCCCCTATTCATAGATTGATGACTACAGCATGGTCCGGTTTTTACCATACGATCAGTCAGATGAAGAGAGCATGAACATTGTATTGCAGCATATCGACTTTGCTATTCAGTATGGGGAAGACTTGGAATTTAAAGAACCAAAGGTAATTTCTGATGGGAAGAGTTTTGTTTGTTTTGCGGGGGGGTTATGTATTTAGGACAGGGTCTACAAGAGGTACAGGGTCTCACTACGTAGATTGGACTCGTAGCGATCCTCCTGTTTTCAGCCTCCCAAGTGCTGGGATTACAGGTGCGCACCACCAGGCCTAGTCTCAATTGCTATCTCAGTGCACCCCAGGGTCAGGGCCAGCACTGCCGGCTGGGGATTGAACCCTGGCTGCTGCGCTCTGCCAAAGTAGGTGCTTTAGTCCGCTGAGCTATCTGGCCTCCCACTGATGGGAAGTTTTTATTGGCTTTAAGGGAAAATATTTGCCAGCACTCAACAGCTTCCTTCATAGTCCAGGAAACTCAGTAGTTTTTTGTTGTTGTTGCAGTTACTTTGTTTTTTATGGGTAATGTCTCAAACTTATACCTGGTCCAGTATGAGGTATAAGTCCATCTTCTCTCTACCTTTTATTCAGTGAGTTAAGTTACTGGTTTTACAGGTTGGGGTTCTATAGAAACAGGTGGTGATACTCTGCTTTCTCTTCAGAGTGTATAAATCTTTCATCTTTTACAAGGAGGAGGTGAAACCCATTTCAGAATATCTGCTCTCACAATGTCTGTTACTGGGCTGGCAAGATAGCTCAGCAGCTTGCTTAGGCAAGCACGGAGACTGGGATTCGGTCCCTAGCACCACATGACACACTGGCCCTGCTCTGGGCACACTGAGCTGACCACAGCGACCAGGCATGGTGGTGCACACCTATAATCCCAGCACTGAGGAGGCTGAAAACAGGAGGATCACTACGAGTCCAAGCTGCATAGTGAGACTCTATATCAAATACATTAAAAAAAAAAAAAAATGCCAAAATCAACTGAGAGTCATTTTCAATGTAAATTTAAATGGAAAATGCTTCTGGTGAGATGTAAGCACATCAGCTTACCATATACCTGGAATAGCACTATCCATAGCAACATTTTTTTTTTTTTTAATCCATTAATGGTTAGCAGTAAGCATTTCCTGGAGCTTGTCCTGGGATTTATTAGTTGCATACAACCTGTAACACATACTAGTCTAACTGAGAGAAGTGAATGTATGTTGTTTTCTGTTTCCTTTGGGTCAGGAGCATGAAGAAGAGTCTTCCTCTATGCTTGATGAGTACTTTCAAGAAAGCCAAAATGAATGAAACATTTACTCAATGTCACTATATATATATATATATATGAAGATCTTATGGCCAAATTGGCAGAATATTCTCTTCAAAGGAAACAGTAGGAGAAGCCTGCTTATTTTAGTGGGGGGAAAAAAATGCTGTACTCTTTGCCTAGAGCATCCCTGGATCAAGTTCTAAGTTATTGTGAAGCTGCTGCTGTCCAAAGGGGAATCTTTCAGACTTAGTGGAGAAGCTCAGCCACACAACACTGTGAAGCACGTGCAGGGCCCAGCTTCAATTCCACAGAAGGGAATGGGAGTGGGATAGAATCTTTAGTAGGATTCTGATAGCATCAATTTAATTACATTTTTCCTTTGAGGTTTTATGTAAGCCAGTCTGGCCGTAGTGTCATTATGTCATTCACCAGACAGGAACTCATGGCTGGAACTTCCTACCCCAGCCTCCTGAGTGCCAGGATTACAGGTATGTGCCACCATAATTGATTTTTTAGATTTTAAAAATCAATGTTCAAATGAGGAGAACAGATGTAGCTCAGTGATGGAGTGCTTGGCTTGTTGTGTAGCAGGCCCCAAGTTCAGTCTCCCTCCAAAAGGAATAAAAGTGAATGCATACAGATTTGTATACAGTATAGGTTAGTACCTGTTCTACATAGCTAGGGCCAGCCTAATTTTATTTTTTTTAGTTGGGTTTTTGGTTTGTGTTTTTTTGTTGGTTTTTTGAGCAGCACAGATTATCATAATAAAATATATCTCCAAAGGAAGAAAATCTGGAAAGATGTACATAAGACCATTATCTATCTGTATCTTTATTTTTCTACATTAAAATGTATTATTTGTCTAAAAAATTAAAATGACTGTTTTGAGATATGTGTGTACAGAAGTACTAAGTTTTCATTACACATGTTTTCCAGGCAGAATTTGAAATTCATAACCTAGGCAAAGTTTTGAATGAGTAAATTCCCCTAAATGCGAAAATATAGGCCATGTTTTGTTTGTTTGTTTCTGTTTTTGTTTTTTGTTTGTTTGTTTGTTTTGGAAGAACCAAGGATTGAACTCAGGCCCTTGTACTTGCCAGGCAAGCGCTTATTCTACTGAGTATCTCCCCAGCCCTGGCCATGTTGTTTTTAAAATGCAGTTTGCAGGGCCAGGGAGATAGCTCAGTAAAATA
Organism: Ctenomys sociabilis; assembly: GCA_004027165.1. Lineage (NCBI taxonomy): Eukaryota > Metazoa > Chordata > Mammalia > Rodentia > Ctenomyidae > Ctenomys > Ctenomys sociabilis. Next base: position 24,071 of record PVKA01013816.1, on the reverse strand, counting down.
AGCGCAAGGGCCTGAGTTCAATCCCCAGTTCCACTAAAAAAAATTGCAGTTTGTAGGAACTAGGGATATAGCTCAGCAGCATAAGCATCTGCCTGGCAAGTCCTGAGTTCAATTTCTGGTACTGCCAAAAAAAAAAGAAATGCAGTTTGTAGTCTCTGAACCCATTCCTTGAGTAATTTGCACCAAAATGCAAAAGAAATCCTTAAGCACTGCTAGCCCTTGTGTAATAACTTGACATCAGCTCTTCCTCTTAACCCTCACACAGGCCTCACTTCCGCTGCTGATAGGCGACTGATCTGACACCCACACGGATTAAGTCCCAGAAACCCTACAGCCCAAGCTCAGCAGCTTTCATCGTATGGCTTCCACAGCAAAAGCACACCTGCAGTGTCAGATTTGATGGAGCTCATTAAAGAAGGAGCAGGCATCCTGTGTAGGCTACGCTGGTGATGCTGGAGGAGGGGAAAGCCAGGTGTCATGTAGCACTGGGTGGCAGTGGGAGCTGCTCTCAGGACTGCTCAGCCAAGGGGAGCGTGAGGAGCAGGTGGCACAGGGTTGTGTGTGGCTCCTTGAGGCTTCTGGCGGCCCCAGGAAAAAAAGGTCAGGTGCTACTGATGGTTAGAAAATCACTTGGGAGGAGAAGACAGACAAAAGAACTTCTTATTTGCTTCCTTTGTTGCTCCTCAAGCTATACCTCTGTTTTAGCTTCTGGAGAATCTTAAGATGTACCCACAGGAAGGAAGGCTCCAAATTCTGGTCCTCGCTTGCTGGGCCTGCATTCAGTGAATATGACTTCCTAGGCCTCAAGGACTGTACTATCTGATATGGGAGCCTAACACAATTCCAGTGAGTTTCAAGAGGTTCCATAGATGCCAGGCTCTGGAAAAAGGGAGTGCTCCTGGCAGACAAGACCTTATTGAGATGGGGCTGACCTCTTAGCACTCTATTCACCTGCTGAGGAATTGAAAGTGAAGAAGGTAATTAAACTGAGTGACTAAGAGATATTCTGCACCCCTTCTGGCTGGCTGTGATGGTATAGGAGGGTCTTAGGCTGAAGGCTAGCCTGAACAATGTTTTGGGGTTTTGTTCTTGGTACTGGGAATCAAATCCAACCTCACACTTGCCAAGCAGAGCGCTATGTCACTGAGCTATGTCCCTGGCCTAGCCTGGATAATTTTGTGACTCAAAATTGAGAAAGGGGAAAAAAGGGCTGAAGATAATTGCTCTGTGAAGGCCTCAGGTTCAATTCCTAGTACCACCAAAAAAAAAAAAAAAAAAAAAAAAAAAAGCTGCTTTCAGGTGCTGTTTGGCTAGAGACCTAACTCTGGTGATACAGGTTTATTTTATTCTTTGAGATAGGGTTGCTCCATAGCCTAGGCTGGCCTCCGGTGCATGACAATCCTTCAGCCTCAGCTTCCTGAGTCTGGAGTTACAGGTGTGCACCACCACAACCAGCTCAGGTGTAGAAATATGATCTAGAATATCATTATTATTTTATATTTTAGGGAAGGGTCTGGAGGATGTTCAGTCTCACTACTAGATAGGACACTCATTTACAGACTCCCAAGAGCTAGGATTTCAGGAGTGCACCACCACACCCAGCCTCAGTTGCCTTCTCCATGCACCTGAGGGGTGGGGCGACACGCCAGGCTGGGGACAGAATTCCTGGTCCCTGCAATCCAGAGTATTCTAGTATAAAGTAGATTAGCAGGGAAAATGACACTGGGCATTTAGCACTGGAAAATGACACAACAATAAACTTGAAAACACAAATGTTTTCAGTAATGTTTTTCAATAGCCTCTACACATGTTAAGTACTTTTCAAGTAATGTTTCATCTGCACAAAATGAGGTAAACATTGTTATTTTCAGGTGAAGAACTGAGGCACAGAAGAGTCAATTAACTTGGCTAGAGGGGCCATGGAGACAGCTCAGTGGAATAAGCACTTACCTGGCAAGCGCAAGGGCCTGAGTTCAATCCCTGGCTCTGCAAAAGAAAAAGAAAAAAAAAAAAAAAACTTGCCCAGATCTGCAGTCCTAGAACATGTTGGAATAGGATTCAGACCCAATATCCACTTCCTCAACCATTATGCAAAAAATGCCAGAACAAGAAAGTATAAACACCTACTCTCCTGTGTTCTACAATTTTCCCATTTTAAAAAGCTGTGGGCAGGGCCGGAGATCACTCAGTGGAATAAGTGCCTGCCTGGGCAAGCGCAGGGTCCTGAGTTCAATCCTCTGTTCCAAAAAAACAAAACAATGGGCATTCGAAAGGCTGTGGCAGGAGCATCCTTGTCGAGTTCAAGACTAGCCTGGGCTACAAAGTGAGCTCAAGGCCAGCCTCAACTGAATACAGAGACCTTGTCTCGAAAAGACCAAAAAAAAAAGTGCGATGAGTTCTTTCATTATCTCAACTATTTGCTAATGCTGTATGTGTACTATAGATGACAAACACTGAGAAAAGAGCCAGATCCTGCCTTTTTGACATTCACAACAATGGGGAAACGTTGGAGAAGCACCATAAGTAAGAATCTTAAAACTGTGCAAAACAAAAAAAAAAAAAAAAACGATACGACAAGGGGACGCGGTGGAGTAGAATTTAAAACAGTCCAGGGAATAGTTCACTTGAAAAGGTGGCCTTTAGGAAAAAAACGAAGCGATTAATTGCCAGAACGCCACATCCCAGAACTCATTACCCCGCTGCACGCGTGTTGCGCGTGCGCGGGCCTCACGCCTTCTGTTTGCTGTTCGCACGCCCCCTGGCGCTCCTTTGGATCTGCGCAGCCGCAGCAGCCGGCGCTGTGACAGACCGGAGAGAGCCGGGTCCTCCCGTCTCCTCCCCTTCCGACTCACTTCCGCCCACTGCGCCCGAGCCCCCCACGCCGGAAGGGTCGCGTTCTGTGCAGGTCCTACTCTGAGTTGGAACCCCGGCCCCGCCAAAAATGCCGGTAAGCACTTGATCCTGGGGTGCGAGGAGACGACTGGGACTGGGGGAGCGGCGGGGAGGCGCGCAGAGACAGAGAAGCGGACCTCCCGAGGAGGAGGGAGGCGGTGAGGCCAGGGGCCGGTTCCTGTGGAGTCAGAGCTGGCGAGGATGGAGGGCAGCCTTTAGGGTCCACAGGGCGCGGCAGTGGCCCGCGGCGAGCGCTGGGGAGGAGGCCGTCGCCCCAGCTCCTTGGCTTGTCTCTCTGCTCCTCCCACCCCCCGGGGGCAGGCAGAGTTCCTGAGACCTCACTGGGGCTGGAAGCCCAAGGTTAGGCTTCTTCTCGTTTCTTAACTCAAATTTCAGCTTCTCCTTTTTCTGTCAGCCCTACTTCCTTCTTCCTACTTCCTTGGGGGCAGGTCCCGCCTCCTGCTCGTCACCTGTCAAACCCACTTCCCGGTCGCCTCCCTTGGCCCTTAGGGTGGCTGCCATCCCAGAGACAGTTGGCATTAGCCACCCAGGGTCAGAGTAAAAATTGGTGATTGTTCCCCCATCCTTAATTTATGATAGCCAGGCCGTGAGATTGTTAGCTCCATTTTGCTGGAAGAGTCACTCGGAAACGTGTGTTAAAGTCAAAAAACGTCAGCATCTACTGTAAGCCGATCACCAGAATAGCAGTGAATAAGGCCAGGAAACCCCTACTCTTAAGGCGCTTGAGTTCCAGTGGAGAGAGAGACTGTAATATGGAAACGTGAATAAAAGATAGTTTCAGATAGTGCCAAATCCTCTGGAGAAAATGAATGGATAAAAGAGAATGATTTTTGAAGGGGAGGGAGGAAGCTGCATTCAGTAAGAAAAACCCGTTAAAAAAAAACCATAATTACAACCATATATACATTTAAAGCCATAGTTACAGCTATACACTTTATGAATCCCATAGTTAGGTTTTTGGGTTTTTTTTTTTGTTTGTTTGTTTGTGTATTTGGTACAAGGTCTCACTATGCACATCAGACTTGTGTTGATCCCCATTTTCAGCCTCCCTACACTGGGATTACAGGGGTGCAGAGTCCTACCTGGACTCTGTTCGCTGGATCACCGCATCGCGGGGCCGGGGCGTGCTTGGCATGCGTGGATGTGGATCGGGACGGGAATTGAACCCTTTACTTGCCAAAGCAGGCACTTAGTCCACTGAGCTATGTCGCTGACTTCCACAGTTAGTATTTGATCCCTGAGTAGTGTCGGGCTGGCCCAGAGCGACACAGTTCCTAAATTATTCCATTTAATTCTCTCAGTGACCCTAGGAAGTAGGTGCTGTTATTCTTCCTGCTTTGTAGAAGAAACTAAGATTCAGAGAAATGAACTGACTTGCACAAGGTTGCATACTATACCAGCAGGAAAGCCAGATTTTTGAGCCAGGGTTCTCAAGCTCAGTTCATTCCAGTTTCACAGAAAGCACCCTGCACTTACTCTGGCTACTTATATTATTTATTTATTCTTGAGGCAGGATCTCACTCTGTAATCCAGGCTGGCCTTTGACTCACTATGTAGCCCAAGCTGGCCTCTGCAGTCCTCCTACCAGTCTCCTGAGTACTGGGATTACAGGTGTGTGTCATCACCCTGGACTACTTATTTTATTCCTGTGTTCTGCAGTAGCCTGAAAGTTCTCCAAGGATGAGAACTACACTGCTCTTTTCTTTTGGGGACTGGGAATCAACTGAACTAAATCCCTGGCCCCTACACTGCTTTTACATATTACTGTGTCATGCACATCAAAGGTGCATAATAATCATTTGGTGAATATTTGAATGGGCATGTTTAAAAAGCCAGGACCCGGGTTCAGCGACCAGTACTGTATGCTGTACCACTGTGCCAGCCACACAGTGGCACACGCCTGTAATTCCAGTGCTAGGAAGGCTAAGATAGGAGGATCACTATGAGTCTGAGCATAGCAAGACTCTGAACCAAATAAATAATTAATTTTTAAAAGCTAGACATCCAGCTGGTCATGGTGGCCCACACCTGTAATCCCAGCACTCCAGATCCTGAGGCAGGAGGCTGAGACTCTGTCTCAAAAAAAAAAAAAAGAAAGAAAGAAAGAAAAAAGAGACTAAGGGAAGAAAAGGGATGTCTTGGTGAAAGACAAAGCCAGCTTGGGGTGGGAGGGTGCCTGCCTGTAATACTAGCACTCAGAACTATAATCCCGCCTGTAATCCTAGCACAGAGGCAGGAGAATCACAAGGTTGAGCCCAGCCTGGGCAACTAAGTAATTTAATAAGAGCCTGTCAATAAAAAAGGAAAAAAGGGGCCAGGAGATTGCTCAGTGCAATAAGCGCTTCCCTGGCAAGTATAAGGGCCTGAGTTCAATCCCCAGTTCCACAAAAAAAAAAAAAAAAAAGAAAAGAAAGAGAAAAAGGATGCTAGAGATGCAGCCCAGCATGAAGGCCTAGGTAATGGTGGCAAACATTTTAGAGCATTTATCAACCCTAAACAGCCCACTGCAACATGGATGCCATAGGTTCACCCTCACCAAAGTTCTATTTTGGGGAGCAGGAAGTGGCTGAACTGAAAAGCTTGGGTCCTGATGTAGATGTAGAGCAGGTAACCTGATTTATAAGGCACTGGCTACCAGAGCAGTGTCACTGAATGTGGAATTGGAAGGGGTGCATGGTGGTACCTAATCATACAGTATTTCCACCATAAAGATACAGAGGCACATAGACAGTAGTAAAATCTAGCTATTAAAAATTGGGAAATGACCCAGGTGTGGAGGCGCACGCCTATAATCCCAGCATTTGGGAGACTGAGGCAGGAGAATCCTTGAGAGTTCCAGAGCAGCCTGACCTACGGAGTGAACTGAAGGCCAGCCTGAGCTGCATAGTGAGACCCTGTCTCAAAAAGACAAAAGAAAAAGTGGGGGTATTTACCTTTTTTAATATATATAATTGATTTTTAATATATATAATTGCAAGTTAATTTAATTTTTGAGAATGGCTGCATTTAATAACCAGCTTTTGGAATTCTTCAAAATTTAAGAAATGCTTTTCTCACTGGGCATGATGGTACACACCCATCATCTCAGTGTCTAGGAGGCTGAGGTAGAAGAAACAGTTCAAGGCTAGCTGGGCTACATGGTGACACTTTGTCTCAAAAACAAAATTGGGGGCTGGCAAGATAGCTCAGCAGTCTAAAGTGCCTCTCAGGGACCACGGTTCGAGCCCCAGCACCACATGCCATGCCAGCACCTCCCCCCAGGGCAGGCTGAGCTGATCCCCCCCACCCCCCCGCAAAAAAAGAATCCGTGATGTGTAGCGAGACACTGTAATAAATAAATGAATTTTTAAAAAAAATTGGCTAGAGGTAGCTCCTATACTTCATGGTTGCCCTCCTTGTCTTTCTCCCCTCACTAATTATTGGGTGTTGCTCTTTTTCTCTGTAGTGGAATGTCCTTTCCTGCCCCAATGACATTTGTTCTCTTTCTATTTCTGTGTTCTTAATTGGTGTTACTGCAGGCCTACCACTCTTCTCTCATGGACCCTGACACCAAACTCATCGGGAACATGGCACTGCTGCCCATCAGGAGTCAGTTCAAAGGACCCGCCCCTAGAGAGAGTAAGTCTGAACCATGGCTTTCAAATGGCTTTCAATTTTGCTAGGCCTAAAATGCCTAGCAAACTTTTTTTTTCTTTTTCTTTTTTTTTTTCTTTTGGCAGAACCAGGGATTGAACTCAGGCCCTTGTGCTTGCCAGGGAAGCACTTATTCCACTGAGCCATCTCCCTGGCCCCCTAGCAAACTTTCTGATAATATCAAATGATGAAATTTCTTAGCTTTTTTCCTGTGTCTCACTTTGCTCATTTATTTTCTTTTTCTTTTGTCTTTGAGGGAGAGACAGCTCCTCAGAGACGGGAGGGACCCTAAGTGGGTTGTTGCCTTGGGCCCCACTGTTTGGAGGAAGTTTTCTTTCTTTTTTTTTTTTTTTTTTTTTTTTTTTTTTTTGTCTTTTTGAGACAGGGTCTTGCTATGCAGCTCAGGCTGGCCTTAAGCTCACTTTGTAGCTCGGGCTGGTCTCGAACTCACAACAATCCTCCTGCCTCAGCCTCCCGAGTGCTGGGATTATAGGCATGCGCCACCACGCCCGGCTCTTTTGTCTTTTTGAGGCAAGATTTCCTTATGCAGCTCAGGCTGGCCTCAAATTCTCAGTGACCCTCCTGCTTCAGCCTCCTGAGTATTGGGATGACAGGCATGTACCACCACACCCAGCCATCTTGTATTCTCTGTTTTCTTGGTGGAGATTGTATTTTAGACCTCGTGCTGGGCATGGTGGCACTCACCTAAAATCCCAGCATTCGAGAAGCTGAGCCACGAGGATTGTTGAGGGTTTGAGTGCAGCTTGAACCAAAAAAAGGGAGAACCTATCTCAGAACGCCTTAAAAAAGAAAAGATTATGACTTAAAAGAAAATCAGGGGCTGGGGAGATGGCTCAGTAGAGTAAGCACTTGCCTGGCAAGTGCAAGGGCCTGCGTTCATTCCCTGGTTCCACAAAAAAAGAAAGGAAGGAAGGAAGGAAGGAAGGAAGGAAGGAAGGAAGGAAGGAAGGAAGAAAGAAAGAAAGAAAGAAAGAAAGAAAGAAAGAAAGAAAGAAAGAAAGAAAGAAAGAGAAAATCATAGTTACTTCCACTATCTCTAGGATATTTCCCTGAGAGGAAAGTAGAAATATATTTAATTATAGATACTTCGTATAATTACCATCCATTCTTTCAAACCAATCTAATGCTGTTAGGTCTGTAGAATGCCATTTTTCAGCTATTGCACTAGAAAAGACAAAAAAATATTTTAAGCTGGCCATGGTGGCACACGCCTGTGATCTCAGCACTTGGGAGACCATGGCAGAAGGATCATTGTGAGTTTGAGACCAGTCTGGGTTACAAAGTGAGCTCAAGGCCAGCCTGACCTGCATAGTGAAACCCTATCTCAAAAAGACCAAAAAAGGTTAAGCCACCTGTAATAGAAAACAACTGTAACGACAGCTACCTGGGACCCTGAAGCAGGAAGATCCCAAACTGAAGGTCAGATGTAAACTTAGCTAGACCCAGGATTAAAATAAAAATTTTTGAAAAGGGATGAAGAATGTAGCTCAGCGGTAGAACATCCTGGATCCAACTTCCAGTATTACCCCCCCACACACACACACACAAAATCATAATATTTTTATTTCTTACCCCATGTAAATCTACTTCCTTTGTCCATTTTTCAGAATCTTCGGTTTTAGTAATACCTAATTTTATATCTTGTTTGTTTGTTTGTGGCAGGGTCTTGCTATATCATTCAGCTTGATCTTGAACTCATTATGTATTCCAGGCTGGTGGAACTCATGGCAGTCCTCCTACCTCAGCCTCCTGAGTGCTGGGATCACTGGCTTGCACCACCATGCCTGGCTAGTGCACTACAGATCATAACTCCTATCTCCCCTTCCTTTTCCTTCCTTCCTTCCTTCCTTCCTTCTTTCCTTCTTATTCCGTTGGAACTGGGGATTGAACTCAGGCCCTTATGCTTGCCAGTGAAACACTTATTCTACTGAGCCATCTCCCCGGCCCCCTTGTAACTATGATTTTCTTTTCTTTTTGAGGAACCAGAAAATGAACTCAGGCCCTTGCACTTGCCAGGCAAGTGCTTATTCTACTGAGCTATCTCCCCGCCCCCTTCCTTGCCTTCTTCATGCTACCTTTTTTTAGCTAAGGGTAGGTAGTGCTGGGGACTCAGCAAAGGGCCATGTGGATGCTGACCATGCTGACAGTCGCAGAGCTAACCCCAACTTCTTGCGTTCTTCTTTTTGACACACTGTTTACTGTGCATGAAGTCTCACTCTGTTTTAGTCACTGTGAGAGACTTTGCTGACACACACTGAGGTGTTCTGCCAACAATGTAATTTGTTTTTTATTAGACATGGCTTCCCTGTATCCAGCAAAGGTCTGGACTAAGTTCCATTCACGGTTCCAAGACCATGGTTATAATTACCAATTTTGTACAGATCCCTTAGTTTGTTGAATCATTCCAGACTATTTGACTTGACTTCCTCTGAATTCAATTTTGTTTTAAATGCTAGCAAACCTAAATGCAACAAACCTAATACATTAGGGGAGTCACCTCATTTTATGATTCTGAGAAAAAGGAACAGATGGAAAAAGAATAATTGGAACCAGGGAGATGGCTCAGTGGAATAAGTGCTTCCCTGGCAAGCGCAAGGGCCTGAGTTCAATCCCCAGTTCCGCCAAAAAAAAAAGAACAGTAAAGGAATTACAGTGCAAAGAAAGAAATGAGAATTGTTATTAGCTCAGATTCCTTAATGTGTTTGTTCACTGTGCTTACCATATACTGCATCAGAAGGACCAGGTATGATGGTGCACACCTGTAATACCAGCACTTGAAAGGCTGAGGCAGGATTTCCATGAGTTGACTCTTATCTCAAAAAAAAATCACACATATATGTAGAAGATGTATTTGATCAGAGTTGAGGTAAATCTAGTTACTGCTTCTGTCTTGGTTCCTTAAGGGAAAGTGAGACCCTGAGAAACCAAATAGGAGATGGCCTTGTGCTGTTCCCCAAGGGACTGAATTAGACCCAAATGCCAGGGAAGCCTGTTTTGTGAGCTCTACTTACCATTAATCAGTTCTGAGGCTGATCAGGTAGCTCAGTGGGAGAACCTATGCTTAACATGAAAGAGGCCCTACATATACACAACTTTAAGTACTTTATATTCAGCAAGTAGTTTCTCAATTTTTTTTATATGCCAAATACCCTTCTAGATTCTAAATCCTTTCATGTTCACTGCCTGTCATTATGTTAAGAACAAGTCACTTCTGGTTTGTTTTTGGTTTTTTTGTGGTACTGGGGATTGAACTTAGGACCTTGCACTTGCCAGACAAGTGCTTATTCTACTGAGCTATCTCCCCAGCTCAACAAGTCATTTGTAAGTACTGGTGAATCCTAGGAAGTTTCCTTCTTCTAAGAAAATAGATTGCAGGGAGCACAAGTCTAGAATTAGAGTCCTGTTGAAATTTTTCAACAGAGGAATAAGCAAGAATGAAGACATTGAATTACAGTGGATTAAAGTCTGGCCTTTGCATTTCTGCTTCGTGAGAGGGATAGCAGTCCTGGACAAGAAATATAAATAACTTGCTGAAGCCAGATGCCAGATCTCAAGACTCTGGGATTTTGACCTTTAAAATGAAAAAAGGAAGCCAAGAAATTGCATAATAAAATCTGCCTCTGTCAAAGCAGTCTGCCTGGCTTTTCTCTGTAGCTACATAAAACAGCTTATATAAAGTGTGTGTGTGCGTGTGCGTGTGTGTGTGTGTGTATGTGCGTGTGTGTGTGTGTTTTGTTCATTGAGACAGGGTCTTGCTATGTAGTAGTTAGGCTGGCCTTGAACTCACTATGTAGCCTAGACTGTCCCCAAACTCGAAGCAATCCTCCTGCCTCAGTTTTCCAAGTGCTGGAATTATATGTATTTGTTGCCATACTAGAAATCAAACCCAGGGCCTTGTACATGCTAGCCAAGTGTTCTACCATTGAACTACACCTTCATCCCCCAAGTACTATATGTTTAAAGGCATAGGTTTCAAGAAAAGGATGTATGTTCAGACTCCAGTGTATTCCTAAATAGTTGGATTTTTTTTTTTGTTTGCCAAAACTATAATATATAAATTCAAATAAATGTTTGTTGGTTTGTTTTTATAAGACAGGGTCTCTGCTATATAGCCAGGGTAGCCTTGAACTCACTATGTAGTGCAAACTGATCATGGCAATCCTCCTGGTTTAGCTCCTAAATGCTGGGATTACAGGTGTGCACCATCACACCCAGCTAAATTTATACCTTTTAATTTAAAAAACACTTTGTTAAGGTTAGACTGTGTCTCAGCCTATATTTTGAGAAACATTATGAATGATGTTTACCAAATGTTAATAGTGGTTACTTCTGAGTAATGAGATTTAGGATGACAATTTAAATCTTTTCTCTCTTTTTTTATTATGTATTTGGTTGGGGCCTAGGGAGATGGCTCAGTGGAATAAGGGCTTCCCTGGCAAGTGCAAGGGCTTGAGTTCAATCCCGGTTCCACAAAAAAAAAAAAAAAAGAAAGGTATTATGTATTTGGTACAGGGTCTTACTACACAGCTCTGATGTGTAGTGATCCGCCTGTTTTCAGCCTCCCCAGCACTGTGATTACAGGTGTGCAACACCATGCCCAGACTCCATGGCCAGCTCAGCGCACCTCAGGACAAGCTACTGCAGCAGTGGGGATTAAACCCTGGTCCCTGTGCTTGCCTAAGCAGGCACTTAGTCAACTGAGCTATCTCACCAGCCCTAAAAATTTCTTTTTTACTTACTAAATTTTTCTAATGAATATAATTTTAAGAAAATAAAACTACATATGCCTATAATCCCAGTGCTTGGGAGGATTGCTGGGAGTTGCAGGCTGGCCTAGCTACATAGTGAGTTTAAGGCCAGTCTGAGATAGAGCAAGACGCTGTCTCAAAAAAAAAAAAAAAAAAAAAAAGGAAGAAGGAGAAGAAGAAGAAAGAGGGCCAGACAAATAGTGGATTAAAGTGCCTGCAAGCAGATGCAGTGGGCCTGGGTTCAATCCCAGGGCCTGCTATGATGGCCCCGCCCCTGGAGCACGCTGAGATGACAATTGAGACTGGGCGTGGTAACACACACCCGTAATCCCAGCTCTTGGGATGCTTTAAACAGGCTGATCACTATGAGTCTGATATAGTAGTGAGACCCTGAGCAGCCTTTAGACTCTTCCCTAAAATGCAAAAAGAAAAAGAAAAGAAAACAATGAAACTTTAAGGATGGGCCATGTACTTATTTTTCTAGAAAGTTTTTGAAGACTTCTTCAGTAGTTTCATGCTCTTTTACCATGTGAAGACTCTTGATAATGAAGCTTGGACTTTTTTTCCCTCTATTGCTTTTATACAAATTATTCCTTCCATATGGCTAATGTTCTTTGTCCTCTTTCCTTCCCCTTGTGTCCTGTTTAGCAAAAGATACAGATATTGTGGATGAAGCCATCTATTACTTCAAGGCCAATGTGTTCTTCAAAAACTATGAAATTAAGGTAAATGACAGAGCTTGTAATATTTTAGTGTGTGTGTGTTTTTTGTGTTTTTTTTTTTTTTTAGCAGTACCAGAGATTGAACTCAGACCCTTGCGCTTCCCAGGGAAGCACTTATTCTACTGACCATCTCCCTGGCCCCTGTTTTAGTTTTTTGATGGAGATACCTACCTTGTAGTCACAGGTGTTAGGAGGAGTAAATATAATGAACTGAGATTATGATTTTGAAGTTCCAGAGTGTTACTACTCTGTATAAATACAAGTTTCCTTTTTCAAACTATATCGGGTCTGAGAGATAACTTTGACCCTCTGTCTCTTCTTATAAATAAAGTTTAATTGGAACATATATGTACACATTTGTTTGGCAGTTGTTTAAGGCTACTTTCCCACAATAATAGCAATAGAATAATTATGACAAACACTGTTGCCTAAAATATTTACCTCATAGTCTTTATACAGAAAGCTTGCCAACCCCTTGCCTAGATATATTTTATTTATTCAAAATTAAGGGCCAGGGAGATATCTCAGTACAATAAACACTTGCCTGGCAAGTATAAGGCCTTAAGTTCAATCCCCAGTACCACAAAAAAAAAAAAAAAAAAAAAATTAATCATCTACTGTGTGCCAGTCCTACACACAGGACTAGTTCACAACCAAAAACTCTTACAAGGTCTTTTGACTTTTTTTATATATGACTTGAGTTTTAAAAAAATGAAATACTCCCAAATCTTTAAGTTTCAGGGGTTTTTTCTTGTATTTTAGGAAAGGGTCTACAGAGTGTTCAGGGCCTCACTACTAGATCAGACTCTATAGTGATCCACCTGTTTACAGCCTCCCAAGAGCTGGGATTACAGGCACACACCACTATGCCCAGTATCAATTGCCATCACAGCGTGCCCCGGGGGTAAGGCCTGGATGGTAGGCCCAGCGATCAAACGAACCCCTGGCCCCTGTGCCTGCTCATAGACACTTTAATCCACTGAGCTATTTGGCTAGCCCTTAAGTTTCAGATTTTGGAGCATGTTAGATTTTTGACTTTCAAACAGGCATGTTTAGCTGATAAAGTTTTTGCAGATATTCTGAAATCTGACTTTGCTCCTATAATTTCAGATAAGGATTATTCAGCCTGTACTTTTGTGTCATGGGCTGGAGTTGGAAAAGTAGAGAGAACAGACTTCTGTTAGATGGTAGGGAAACATCCTTGAACCCTCATCCCCTCCTGCTCTTGGTTTCAGGAAGAGGTGGCGGAGAGTGGGAGGAAAGGCGAAGAGAAAGTAAACGTATTTTCATGACCTGCTATGAGCAGGTCACAAGCAATGACAAGGATTTCTGTTTATTTTGTTTTGTTTTGAGACAGAGCTTTATGAGCTGGGCAGATAGCTCAGTAGTATAAGTGCTTGCCTGGCAAGCGTAAGGTTCTGAATTCAATCCCTAGTACAGCAAAAAAAAAAAAAAAAAAAACCTTAGTATGAGGCTTCATTAGCCTCATATTGAAGTTCCAGAGTGTTACTACTCTGTAAATACAAGTTTCCTTTTTCAAACTATATCAGGTCTAAGAGATAACTTTGACTCACTGCCTCTTGTAAGAGTTCAATCCCCAGTACCACAAAAAAAAATAATAATTAATTAAACATCTACTATGTGCCAGTCCTATCTACAGGAAGTTCACAGCCAAAAACTGATTGTCCTACCTCAGCCTCCTGGGTACTGGGATTACAGGTATATACCACCTCCCCTGGATATAACTTTCTTGCAATATCCTAAAAATATAGCTGGATATATATATATATCGTCTCTCCTTGTTATACTTCTAATTTGTTTGCCTTTAGTGTGTGTGTGTGTGTGTGTGTGTGTGTGTGTGTGTGTGTGTGTGTGTGTGTGTGTGTGTGTGTGTGTGTGTGTGTGTGTGTGTTGTGCCTTTTGAGACAGAATTCCACTGTATAGTTCAGGCTGGCCTTGAGCTCATTTTGTAGCCCCAGCTGGTCTCAAACTCCAAAGGATCCTCCTGCCTCGGCCTCCCAAGTGCTGCGATTAGAGGCATGCGCCACCACACCTGGCCTATACTTCAGTTTTCTTTGCAGTCATACAGGGTGTGAGACCTTTACTTGCAGGCTATTTTTGGTGGGAGGTGGTCAGACAAGGTCTCGCTATGCAGTTCAGGCTGGCCTTGAACTCACTATGTAACTCAAGTTGGCCTTGAACTTGTAGTGATCTTGCCTCAGCCAAATCCATGTGCTCACAGACCCAGGGCTTGTAGACTGTTTTTTTTTTTCCCAAAACTAGGGATTGAACTCGGGCCCTTGCACTTGCCAGAGAAGTGCTTATTCTACTGAGCCATCTCCCCAGCCCCCTGACTGTTTTTGATTAGAGAATGTAATATAAACTTCCTGTGGGGTTAACAGCATGTTTTCTGTATCTAATGCATGGTCTAAGTATTATGTTTATAGTAGATATAAATGTATAGGATTTTGCCACATTTCATTCTTTCTCCAGTATCATATGTTTCTAATAGGGAAATGTGTGGCTTTTTGGTTATCTTTCTTTTCCCAACTGTGATTTTGTGTAGAATTGGGCCTGCAGTACATGCAACATTTGACCAGCATCTGTTATCTTCAGATTTTTCCTTTGGGTTATGTCAAGATGTTGGGCTCCTGGAGTTCTTCAGGAACACGTCACATATAAAGTTATTGCTTCCTCCTCTTGAGTGTTTCTGTTCTTGGCAGAGACCCTGCAATGAGAGAGTTCCACACACTAACCTACCATGTGATGCTCCTCAGGTTTCCCCAGCTGTCGTGTTGCTTCTGTGTCCTGCACCAGTAGAGGCTGCTGACAGCGCCAAGGGGGGAGCAGATGAAAATAAGGAGAGCCGCGAAGCTCGGGGAAGCTGCAGGCTCCCTGACAGGGCCTAGGACACTGTGGCCCCAGTGCTGCTTCATCGATGCTGAAGTGCTGCACTGTCTGTGTTTACAGTAGATAATCAGCTCTCAGTTTTGTTTTTTTCAGTACCAGGGATTGAACTCAGGACCTTGTGCTTGCCAGGCAAGTACTTATTCTATTGAGCTATCTCCCTGGCCTTTACAGTAGATAATCAGAACGAAGAGGTTGAATTCATTCATTTATTGCAGGATTGTTGTGTTTCAGTGAGCACTGGTTTTTGTTTCCTTTGTCCCCCTGTAGAATGAAGCGGACAGAACTTTGATATATATAACTCTCTACATTTCTGAGTGCCTAAAGAAACTCCAAAAGGTAATCATAAGCTTGATGATTATTGGAAAAACACTCTCAACCACCTGTTGTTGTTTTGGTTTTTTAGTGTTTTTGGTACAGGGTCTCACTATGCAGCTCAGACTCTGTGATCCTCCTGTCTCAGCCTCCCCAGTGCTGGGACTACAGGCATGCATGCATGTTTGGTCTCAGTAGCTGGCTCAGCAAGCCTAGAGGTGTGGCCAGCGCCACATGTGGTACCAGGAACCAAACCCCTGTCCCTGCACTTGCCTAAGCAAGCACTTAGTCTGTTGAGCTATCTCACCAGCCCTCGCTTGGATTGTTTTGACTTGAAGGGTAAATAGAAAGTATTTCCCCTGATTTAGAGCATGGTGTTAAGAGAAAATGTGAGCCGGGCATGGTGGTGCATGCCTGTAATCCCAGCACTTGGGAGGCTGAGGCAGGAGGATTGTTGTGAGTTCGAGACCAGCCTGAGCTACAAAGAGAGCTTAAGGCCAGCCTGAACTGCATAGTGAGACCCTGTCTCAAAAAAAAAAAAAAAAAAGAAAATGTGAATGTGGTTTTCAACTCAGAATGGAGTTAACCAACATAAAAACTAGAATAGTGATTTTTCACCCAGTGTTACAGAAAAACCCACAGTCTCCCCACAAGCATTCTGTACATTCCCAGCCCTTTTTCTGTTTTTATTTTGAAATATGTTCTTACCAAGTTGTGCAGGCTGACCTCAACTTACAATCCTGCCTCAGTCTCCAAAGTAGCAAGAATTACAGGCATATGCCACCACTTCTGACCAGAAAAAGATGGTGACATTTTAAGGCCTTGCATGTATTTTTCAAGACAAAAATCTTGACAAAATTTATGTTGGTTTAGGAATCCAAAGGTAAAATCTAAGGGTTCATGAAGTTGAGTGTTGAGTAGGAAAAAAATGACGTTTTTCTTTCCAACGTCCTCTTAACTAAAATATACCACTTTTTTAAAATTTAATTTTTGCAGTACCAAGGTCCCAATCAAACTTGGGACCTTGTACTTGCCAGGCAGGCACTTATGCTGCTGAACTATTTCCCTGGCCCTTAGCATTTTCCTGTTTTGTTTTTTTCTTCTTTGAGACAGGGCTGACAATATAGGGAAGGCGGCCTCAACTTGCTGCGTAGCTCAGCCTGGCCTCAGGCTTGCAGCCCTTCTGCCTCAGCCTCCAGAGTGCTGAGATTATAGACAGGAGCTTCCATGCCCACCAGCAATAACTGCAGTTGTGAACACTGGCTTCAGTCCGCAGTGGAATTAGCAATGTGTATGACTTCTCCTAAGGAATCCATGACGTGGTACTATAATATTAGAGTGGGAGGTATTTTGAAATTTTTCACACTCATCAGTTCTTCAAGCTTTAGTTACTATATCTTGTTATTGAAGTATGTATAAAAACCACGTGTGCCCCACACCAAAAAAAAAAAGGTGACTGTCATAAATTAAGTGTTCAATATTTTAATTATTGTATTTCACCGTAATTGGTTTCTTTTGTAATTTTATTATTTTCATTTGAAGCATTGCCTGATAAAGGACTTATGTCTGGATGCACTTGATTTCAAAAGGACACAAAAAATATATCTTAGCCTTTCAAACTAAAAAGATTATAACCTAGATATTATTATTCTTATCCATGTAAAAAATGTTTTTGTTTTTTTGAAGCCAGTGTTCTCCTACGTAGTGTAGGTTGGCTACGTGGCCCAACCTAGCCCTGTACTCTTGATCCTCCTGCCTTGGCCTCCCAAGTATGTGTGTGTAATTTTTTTTTTTTTTTTTTTTTAGTGCAATTCTAAAAGCCAGGGAGAGAAGGAAATGTATACACTGGGAATCACTAATTTTCCCATTCCTGGAGAGCCTGGTTTTCCACTAAATGCCATTTATGCCAAACCTGCAAACAAACAGGAAGATGGTAAGAATGGGATGTCTGTACCCTCCTCGCCACTCTCACTGCTCCTTTTCTTGTCTCGATTGAGTGTGGGATCGTTAGCAAGTACTGAGCAACCTTACTTTCACAAGCATTAGTGGCAGGTGTGGCATGTGGACTAGAGCATGTCACCATGTGAACTGCAATTGCTGTGTCTTAACTGTGTGAGTGTACGAAGACATTTGGCTGAGGTCGCTGTCCCAACCAGCAGCCAGGCCGCTTGGCAAGCTCTCAAGCACAGTATTTTATTTTCTTTTAGAGGTGATGAGAGCCTACCTGCAGCAGCTGAGGCAAGAAACTGGACTGAGACTTTGTGAAAAAGTTTTTGACCCTCAGAATGATAAACCCAGCAAGGTAAGATCCTCTCCTTTGGCTGTTTAATTGCTAACTCACCTTTTTGCCTGTTGGCCACCAGTAAACACACTGAGATCTTCCACTGCAAGAATACTTTTAGGCTGGTATACTCTTCTGCATGTGTGTGATCCCAGCTACTCAGGAAGCAGAAGCAAGAGGATTGCCATTTTGAAGACAAGTTAGCTGGACATAGTGGCACATGCCACTATGGAGGCTATAGTTCAGTTGATGGATCACTTACCTACTATGTCTGAGGCCCTGGGTCCAATCCCCAGTACTACAAAGGAAAGAAAGAAAGAAACAATTTCTGCATCCGACTATTTATGTGCTTAGTGGGTCCTAATTCACTAGATCCCACTGAATAAAGAATTGCATCTAAAAAAAGGGGGGGGGGGCTGGGGAGATGGCTCAGTGGAATAAGCGCTTCCCTGACAAGTACAAGGGCCTGAGTTCAAACCCCAGTTCTGAAAAAAAAAAAAAGAATTGCATCTAGTAAGGAAAGGTTAGTTGTTTTCTTCATTACATTCTTATGTTGGAGCATTATGAACCTAGAGCAGAGGTGTTCTATGGATATCATGGGAACACTGTACAGTCACCTTCAGTGGCCACTGGGCCTTAACTCTAGAAGCCCAGGGCCTGGGAAGATGGCTCAGTAGAACAAGTGCCTGCCTGGCAAGCGCAGGGTCCTGAGTTCAATCCCTGGTACCACAAAAAAAAATAAAAATAAAAAATCTGGGAGCCCAGCCCTTTACCTCGAGTTGCATAGTGTTTGCAAGCACCCTGCACGCAACTTCCTCTGTGCTGTAACTCCTCTTGGGGTTCTCAGACCACCTACTACAATGTAAGTACTGTGTAAAATCTTGTGGCACTGAAAGAGGAAAAAGAAACCTGTGCTTCTGTTGGGGAACAGTGACAGGCAGAGGAGGATCGCCATGTCGAGTGTAGCTGCAGGCTCTTTTTCCACGTGTCATCTGTCCACCATGGGTTGACTCTGGAATTGCAGAACCCACGGATACAAAGAGCTGACTGTAAAACATTTATGTACTTTATCATACTTTTGGTTTTTTTTGTTTTTTAGTATTTTAGTTTTTTTAGACAAGATCTCACAAAGCAGTCCAGGATGCCCTTGAATTCATGCCTATCCTCCTGCCTCAGCCTTCCAAGTGCTGGGATTACAGGAGTGCACTACCACACCCAGCCATCCTAATTTTGAGTAACCTGTGCATCTATCTAGATGTGCTTCTAAGGGGTTTACAGTCTCTTGTAAGAGAAGTTGGGGGCTGGGGAGATGGCTCAGTACAATAAACGCTTGCCTGACAAGCACAGGGTCCTGAGTTCAATCCCCAGTACCACAAAAAAAAAAAAAAAAACTGGGCTGGTTTTAAATTTTATTATTAAATTAATTTGAGTTCTGCTGGGTGCAGTGGTGCATGCCTTTAATCCCAGCATCCTAACAGGCTGAAGCAAGAAGATTATTTAAGCCCTGCCTGGGCACTGTAGCAACTCAGCAAGACCCTGTCACAAAGTAAAAAAATAAAACAGCTTGCAGACCTTGAGCGGGCTATGTCCTGCACACATATCTTAGGGATGTAGCTTAGGGTGAAGGTGCTGGCTTCAACCCCCACTACTTAAATAAGTGCAGGATGTGAATGTTCATTTGCCCTGAAGCTGCACTGTGATCTGAGTCCTCTGTGCTTCCACTTTGTCCCCTTTGGCAGTGGTGGACCTGCTTCGTGAAGAGACAGTTCATGAATAAGAGTCTTTCGGGCCCTGGGCAGTGAGGATCGACGGCAGCCATCTGCAGAGACAGATGGCGCTGCATGGCCCCGTGTGCACAGGCCTGTGTATCATCACATCAGGTTTCACAGAGATGCAAAAAAGGAAGCCTGTTTGTCTGCAAAGCTCTCGGTCATGTTTGGGTACGGGAGGGGGAAATGGGTTATTCATGGATGAATCAAACATTTCTACAGTATTAAGCTGGTGCTTAATAAGAACAATAATAATAATAAATTTCTAATAACTTCATTGCTTATCTCCATTCAATGAAGAAGAAAGCTACAATTTACACACTATAGTACGTGTACAGTTGAGCAGTTTTAGTATAAAGTTTTGCAATTATGACCATTATCTGTGTAATTCTGAGTACTTTCATTGGCCCCCAAAGAGGTTCATGTACTTGGCTGGGTGTGGTGGTGCACACCTGTGTTCCGAGCACTTGGAGGCTGACGCAGGGGGTCACAGTAAGCTTGAGGCCAGCCTGGGCTATACGGTGAGAGCTTATCTCAGAAAAATCAAAACAAAAAAGATGTTCCTGCACTCCCAGTCATACCACCTCATCTCCCTTGCTTCCCTTCCTGCCCTGCCCCTGCCCCCAGGTACGACAGACAACCTTATGTGACTTCTTTCACTTAAAACACTTTCAAAATTCACTCTCACCATAGCATGGTAAGTCCATGCAAAGGGGAGGGGCTGGGTCCAGGCAGCTCTCTCGGGTGCTTCCCCTGGGATGGCTGCATCTCCAGCTGTACTCAGGGAACCTGAGGGCCCGATTGGCCTTGCAGACCTTGAGCGGGCTATGCACACACGTGCTTGGTGAGGTGCCTGTGGTGGCAGCCGTGCCTCAGTTGCTCACTCCCTGTCACCTTGTGGCACTTGGTGAGTTTCACAGTACTCATCAGTGCCTGCTGCAGCACCTGCAATGTGGATAGCTGAGAGGCATTTTACGTTCACAGGGCCATGCACATTCTCCAAAATGCGTATTTCACAAATTAGAAACTGTAGGAGGCTATTGCTGTGAGTTTGAGGCCAGCCTGAGTGTGTCCAAGGCCAGTCCTACAGTACATGGCAAGGCTATCTGAAAAATAAATAAGAAATAAGCATTAAACTTGCAATAGCCAGAGCTGGGGAGATAGCTCAGTGGTCTAAGCACCTGCCGGGCAAGTACAAGCAGCCAGATTTAATCCTTGGTACCACACACCATGCTGACCCCAGAACCCTGAGCACAGACCTGTAATCCTAGAGCTGGGGAGGCTGGGATCAGAGGATCACTATGAGTCAGAGCTTGTGTAGTGAGACCCTGTACCAAGTAACTAAATAAAAGATTTTTAAAAATAAACTTATAGTAACCTATATTCTCAGTCTCTGAATTTTCCTGTTTGGGTAATACAGAAGAAAAATCAAACACTCCTTTTGAACCTGGTCTCTCTTCAACACTTACCCATGTTGGCCAGGCTTGGTGGTGCCTGGAATCCCAGCGCTGGGGAGGATGAGGCAGGTCTAAGTCAGCACAATGAGTTCAGTACCAGCCTGAACTACATAGTGAAACCCTGTTTCAAAAAGACAAAAAGAACAAGCCCAAAAAAAACTTAAGCATGTTATAGCACATAGCAGCCTCTCATTCCATGTTATGGCTGTCATTCCGTTGTGTGGGACGCCGTTGTGTTTATTCATGGACATTTGCCTCATTTCCATTTTCTGGCTGTTACTCATAGTGCTGCTAGGAACATCCATGCACAGAGTTCCATGTGGCCGTGTTTCCGTTTCTCCTGGCTCTGTCACCAGGCATGGAATGGCTGAGTCCAACAGTAATTCTCTAACTTTCTGAAGAGCTGCCACACTTTCCCCTATTTCACATTCCCACCAGCAGCATGGCAGTGCTGGTTTCCCCACATCCTCATCAATAGCTGTTCCTTTTCTGTCCTAATAGATGTGAAGTAGAATCTCATTGTGAGATTTCATATGTATTGCTCTATTAAGTGCTGAGCATTTTTTTACATGGATATTGGCTACTTACCCATATTTTCTGGAGCAATGCTTACTCAAATGTTTTTGTTTTTAAGACAGTAGCCAAGACTTGGGCTTAGTCTTGTGGTCCTCCTGCCTCGACCTCCCGGAGTGCTGGGATCTCAGCTGTGCCACTGTGCCTGGCTAGTTTTGATTTTGTTTCTGTATTTCAAGACAAGGTTTTGCTGTATAGTTAAGGTGGGCCCGGAGTTCGTTGTCTTGAACTCGCAGTGATCCACCTGGCTCAGTCTCCCAAGTGCTGGGATTATTATCATACCTGGCCTTTTGCTATCACGCCTGGCTTTGTCCATTTTTCACTTGGCTTATTTATCTTTATTGTTGAATTGTAGGAGTTCTTTACATATTCTGAATACTAGGTCCTTGTCAGATAACATAATTTACAAAATTTTTACTTTTTGTGTGTTTTTTATTTGCTTTTGCAGTACTAGGGATCAAACTCAGGACCTTGTGCTTGCAAGGGAGGTGCTTATACCACTGAGCTGTCTCCCTGGTCCCTGTGTGTGTGTGTGTGTGTGTGTGTGTGTGTGTGTGTGTGTGTGTTTAACCTTTTTGAACATGTCTTTTTAAGTACAAAAGTTTTAATTTTAGTGAAGTCCCATGTAGTTCTTTCATTAGTTGCTCATGCTGAGAGTTATGGTTGCTTTTAGTGTTTGCTACTTTCAGCTCTCATATTTAAGTCTGATACATTTTTCAGCTAATTTTTGTATAAAGGTAGAGAGAGGTCTCACTTTTTTCAAATCTATAAAATTGCAGGGTTTTCCGTACGCAGTTCCCACCCCCCACCCCCCCACCCCCAGGTGCTTCAGTCTCTGTGTGTGGCTATGCAGTTGTCTCAGGACCGCTGTCAGATTGTTCCATGGAATCATGTTTCCTTAGCGGGAATCCACTGCCATCCCACTAGGCCTTCATTCAGTGCTAGAGCCTGTGTCGAGGGTGCACAAACCCCTGGCTTTGGTCTTTGGAAAAAAAGAGAAAAACAGTTCATAAATGCATGGGTTCGCCTCCAAGCTGTCCATCCTTATGCGACAGCATCTTGGCCAGTTTTTATTATTCAAAAGGTTTTCATTATTTGGCTGATAAAAGTTAGCTATGATTTGAGTTGGGATTTTGTGTTGTTGTTCTGTTTTGTTTTTCTGAGACAGGGTCTCCCTGTGCAGTTCAGGCTGGTCTTGAGCTCACTGTGTAGCCCAGGCTGGTCTCAAACTCACAGTGATCCTGCCTCAGCTTCTCAAGTGCTGGGATTACAGGCATGCACCACCATGCTTGGCTTTGAGTTCTTCCAAAAATGTATGCGAGCATGTATTTCCTGCTGTGTGAATATAAAGAGATGCTGGAGAAAGCATCCTCCGGCTGGCAGAGCACCCTGGGGCCGCTGTTTCAGTATCTGGCAGGGTAATATTTGCCCTAAGTACAAAGAACACAGTTCATAGTGCCTTAGGCTTTTGTCTTTCTTCAGGATTAGGAAGTAGTTACAGGATGGAGACATTTAAGGACATCCTGGAGCCAGCTCCTGGCTTCCTGTTCCACCTCACTTTGCACTTGTGACTGTCATCCAGGTCTCCAGGTGGCTGCTGTCTCATCTCTAGCTTTGGCAGGAATCAGGCAAGTAGAACAAACTGAAGGGACCCAGCTGGAGACACATTTTCCTTTCTGGAAAACCTTCCAGAGTCTTGGCCTCGAGTCTCCTGTGCCTCCAGCAACAAGACTTCAGAGGGTGACACTGGGCTGTCACTGCCCTCTCCTAATGGCCGGGGTGGGGGGGGGCTATATTTAAATTGTATTAAAACTGGGGAGTCACAGACCACTTCTTTTTTGGTTTTGGGGGTGCACACATGATTTTATGCATGAGTTCACTGAAGGATTGAATTAGACTAGATAGCTGAGTAAACCATGTTCTGCATACCTGAAGAAAAACTCCGCTCCAACTGCATATGCAGCTCAGTAGTGGAGCTGATGCTTATTAGCATACTTGAGGCCTGAGGTTCAATTCTCAGCATCAGAAAGAAGAGAGAGAGAGAGAGAGAGAGAGAGAGAGAGAGAGAGAGAGAGAGAGAGAGAGAGAGAGAGAGGAAGGAAGGAAGGAAAGGGAAGGAAGGAAGGAAGGAAGGATGGAAGACTGATACTATATGACAGGACAGTCTTCAAGCCAGCAGAGTTAGGCAAGAGTGGTGGTCCACAGCCGTCATCCCAGCACTCAGGAGGCTGAGGCAGGAAGATTGCTGTGAGTTCCCACACAGCCAAATGGATTCAAGGCCATTCGGAACTAGGTAGGAAGACTGTCTCAAAAAGCAAACAAAACTACAACAAAGTAAGTCAGAAGCCAGAATGGTCTTGTGCTTATGAATTGTTTCTTTTTTTTCCAAGTAAAATTCTTTAAAATCAGACTCTTGGCTGGCTCTCTGAGGTGTGGAGTGGGTTATGCTCCATGCAGAGGTGCCCCAAGCCTTTCCTCCACATCATCTCCACATCATGTAACACGGGGCAACCAGGTCTGTGATTGAGGCCGCCTCGGGCAGAGAGGACACATTGGAAGAGGAGGGAAGCACTGACCCTCTCTCCGGAGCAAATGGAGCAAGAAGGCTCCTCTGAGGGCCAGAGGTATAGCTCAGCGGACTAAGCGCTTGCTTAGGTAAACGCAGCGGCCAGGGTTCGATCCCTGCTTCGGGTGCCCTGAGCTGGTGATTGGGAGTCCGGGCGTGGTGTACA